>CAUJRU010003577.1:0-39747 GCA_963277665.1 Viscum album
TTTAAATGATTCAGGATATACTGTGGAAATATTATTATTTATTGTAATAGTTATGAAATATCCATTATATTGGTGGGTATGAATATGAATAAAAACAATAAAAAAGTTCATACACACATTGAAAATGAATTCATTGGTTATCCAATGTTTATGAATAATCATATAAAGGTTAAAAAATATTTTTTCATAAAAATATTTTTTAGAAATTGGATGTGTATTTATCTTAATTAAATAAAATTTTACTTTTTATGGATGATTTTAATTAATTATTTAGATATTAAATTGAATAAAATATATTAATATTCATTTTATTATTATAATTGTCCATGTAATGAGAATAAATTCATTTTATACTTCATAAATTATTTTTTAATTTTTTGAATGAATATTATAAATAATTTCAACCAAATTAAATTTGATTTGTAAAAATCAATATAATATTTAAAATAATTATGTTATAATAATCAACATATTAATTTCTAATAATTTCGTAAACATACATACATTTTGTTGAATTGTAAGACGATAAATTTTTTAAATATTATATATTTTTTAAATTTCTTGTTATGTGAGAATGATTTAATAAATTTTGGAACAATTGGATAGATAAATTATATGTTTATGAAATAAAATAATTATTTTAAATCATAATTTTATATTTGCGATACCAATATTGACTTTTGTGAATATTGGTTATATTTTATTTAAATTTAACAATATTTTTGTGTATTTATGTTTAATTATTGTGTTGGAATATACTATTTAGCTTCTTATTCATACAAAATCATATAAATATTAGTTTTTATTAAGTACTAAAAAACATTATGAAATAAAATTTTCAATGGATGTTGAAAAAAATGATTCTAACCCAAAATTCAAGTGTCTTCATGTTTTGTTTCTAATGTTTATTGTGTTCTTATGTTAAATACAATATTTATTACCTATTGAAATTGAATACGATAAAGTAAATAAATAATATCAAATAAAAGTGTCTATATTTTATAATAATTTTCATTTAATTTTTTCATATAATTAATTTACCATGGTAAAAATTAAATCAATCATGATTAAGGGGAAAGTGGGTTTAAACTGGTTTGATTATTAGACCTGGTAGAAAATGTCTTGAATGCTTTCCCATATTGTATTGGTTGACTTTATTTCAACCATATCACATAATATATACACATTTGAGGTTCCTTTGTTCTGTTTTACATTATTATGATATATATTGTATTTAAATATTTTTTGTAATTCCTAGTGCGTCATTTCCTTCATATATAAAATGACTCCTCATCTTCTAAATTAATTACAACTTCTAAGAAATATTTATTAGCCAATATATACCATAATACCTTCTTAGTTCAATTCCCATGATACTATTTCTTCTATTATTCACATAAGATAGTCATATGAAAGATTTAGTTGTGAGACAAATGAAGTCTCCCAAATAAGACCTAATCATCATGCCCGACTCATTCATTGTTTATTTCATCATTATATTCATAAAAATAAAATTTACCCACACTAATAGGATTAATATGTTATAATAAATATACCTATTATATATTTTGAATGTGGAATAAAAAATTTCCACCTCTAGTACATCAAATGTGAAATTAAAGTATCGTTTGTGCTTACGAATGGAGTACCACATCCACGTTCCAATATTATTCATTTTTATTCACAATATATTATGGTTTTTTGTTATGATTGATTGAATTTTTATTTATGATATTTATGAAATAATTATGATTATTTTATTATAATACCTTATCTACCTTTATAACTTCTCATACATTTGAAAATGATAATTTCCCTCATGCGTATATGTGACCTATAACTTCCATGAAGAGATGTGATTTATTTTTTATTTATGATTTATATGGATGGTAATGAGGATGTATTTAACAAATAAATATTATAATTATTATTTAATAATGATTCTATAAAGGTAAATTATTTCTTTACTTTATTTATTTCCATCCATCTAAAAGTGGAATCCAAAATCTTTTTTACATACAGATTACCATCTCCATGAAGTGATGGAATTCATTTTCCATCACCAATTTATATGAATAGTTATGAAATATTATATAATAAAAGCATGTTATAATTATTTAATGATTAAAATTGTTCAAATAATTGATGATAATTATATAATAATTAATAAATTAGAATTGAAAAATTCATGAAAAATGAAATAGTTATAATCTTGAATACTGATTTATATAAGTATTTTTATCAACATATGATAATATATTATTTGAAAACCATATATGGGTTGATTTTTTAAATAGAGTTCATGAATAGATTTACAATAAATATAAATTTAATTTTTTCGGAGGATGGAAAATGTATGATGAATGAAAATTTGTTTGGTGAGGGATTATATCATATTTTCATTTCATTTCAAGATTTATTATGATAAATCATTACGTAGTTAGATTGTTTATATTTATAGGTCATAATCCCTATATTATCCTTTCATTTTTTTATAAGAACATTCAACTATTATAACCGTTTTACACACTTTAGTACATAAAATGATCATAATTTTTAAAAATGACATCGACCTTATTTAATAATTGATTGATGAAAATTTCCCACCATCCATGTTGTATAAAATGTCTTTTCAGAGTTATATTTTACATTACCCAATGATTTCTTAATTTATTTTTAATCAATATTTCAATTTCCTTTTTTTAAATTTATTTTTTAAATGTTTTTTGAAATGGTTATTTAGGAATTTTTTCATACAGAATTATAAGAATTTATGTTTTAACATATATGAAATAAATAGATTTTACCACTCTTTGGATAACTATTTTAATTGAATAATGTTTTAAAACATTCCATGGTTATTTTACAAATTAATTATTTTCTCAATATCCCAATAATTTTTCGTTAAAATGTTTTCAAAAGAATATTTCATTTTTCTCTTGATTTTTTAAAATACTTCAAACTAACTTTTTAGTGTATTTTTCATCTCTAACATCATCATTTAAGGATTCAGATGCTTCACTGGGGATGTGACCTTTTAAGACTATTTAGTTACATTTTTATGATGCATTAGGATAATGATAAATCATGTATGATTTTATTAAACATGTTTATATTCCATGGGTTAATTACATTATGATGAAATATATATTAAAATAATATCTTTCTAGAATTTAATGATATGAAGAAATGATTTAATGAAGCATATCTGCTTTACATGGTTTATGATATGATTACTAGATGAATATTTTTATGATATTTTTTTCACATTTATATTTAATAGTTATAGGATAAGTTAGTCTATTATATCCATTAAATGAATTGGTTATGATGGATTAATCATGAGATAAAATGTTATTCATGAACATGATATCATGATCACAACATTGTCCATGGACCTAATTTCATATCCACTAGTTTATGTAATGACTTGGCCTCATGTCTATAAGTTATTTTGAGAACCTGATTTTATTTCCTTAACATAATTAGTAAAACTATTATCATTTTTAATTATTCACAATTTTGAAATCTTGTCTTCCCACCACATTTCTATTTTTATGATATTTTATCATGGATCAGGATTAATTATTTAGGATTCTCCAATCTTATGACTCTGGTCATTTATTTTGAACAATCCATATTCTATGATTAATTATTAATGATATTTAATTGATTAGGTCTGAATTTATTATGTTATGATCAAGTTATCATTACCTCATTAATTCTTTTGGTCATGGATTAGTATATCCTAGGTTTACCCATAATAATAATATAATCTCACCCTTTATTATTTATTCTTCTCTGGGTTTTGATATGAATTTCTAAGTATGCTAATTCATGAAGGTTACTAATATGAAGATATTTGTTTTAAATGTTGAAAGGATTTTAATAAATAATTTGTTTACGTATCTAGTATCCAGAAGACCAAAAAAATAAGGTCCATAGGCATGTATAATTTGGATAAGTATTGAATATTCATCTAAAATGTTTTAAATTTTATATATATGTATGTTTATCTCAAGTCTCCTCACAAATAACTATTGATCCTAATTCGCCCATTGTATCTTTATACCCCACTCCATTTATTGTGTAGAATAATTTAAAATCCATCATTGAATATCATAAACTATGTGTCCCACCATACAAAAGTGTTTGACCTATATAATATCCCCTTATATTATGGAAATGTCTTCCAAACTAATTTTTCCAGGTTCACCAAATCTATGATATAATATCCCCCATAACTAGAGACAATATTTTGATTGATTTATGTAATTTTAGGATATCTATTGAATCTTAAAATTCATAATTTCAGTATAGTGAAAAATTTAAGTCACTCTAGCTACCCAATACTCTTTAATGTTCAGGTTCTTGTCAATTTATTTCAGTTTTACCTCAACATCCTATAAATATGATGGATTTATCCCTTTTTTCAATTCACTATCCATGTTTGAGGTACTTATCCATGAACTAATTATGAATTGGTTCCTATTATTGTGGGACATTTTTTTGGTTCAAAATATATATCTGATGTCTAGCCATAAATATCATCCCATAAGAATTTAATTTTTTGTAGGTGTTTTTGAAATAAAATAATCACATATAAATCCCTATAATAACCCTATATCTGAATAAATTTACCCTTCATTAAGAAATATATATTCCTTGATTCCCATTATGGTGGAGGAAAATATAATTCCCAGATATCTTATTATATTTTTAGATTAAATCATTTACATACAACATGTCCCCCATTTTATCCTAGAATGTAAAATCCTAATTTTTACGATATGTCCCTTATTAAATAAATTCAATTTATTCAACAGGTTACGTTTCACGCAATACCCGAAAAAACTGTAAACCAAAATATTTTTATAACCTAGTTACAAATTTGGATGGAATGAATAATATTAACCAAATTTTAAATTTATATATTAAAAAATAAATCAAATTTCTTGACATGAATTCAAATTATGTTACAGTCCTAATATTATAATGAATCCAATTTTACATATTAAAAGGCTATATTTTTAAAAAGGTAGTTTTACCACATTGTGATGGGGAATTTGTTATAAATATGTTTTCAACACTTCTATAAATTATATTTCTCCAAATAAACATATTTGTTTAAATATGAATTTACAAATTTATTTTGGTTTATTTTTGGGTATTCTTTTGGTATATTTTATTTTTTGACGAATAGTAATGAAATATTTTATTTTATTTGAAAAATGATACATCATATAGAAAATTTATATTGTAAAGAAACATTTTTTATTTTATATAAAGTATAATTAGATAACATTTTCATCATTTAATCCAATTTTTTTCATTGGAATCAAATTTTCATTGAATTTGAAAACAAAAACATTTCAATGATTTGAACATTTTATCTTTTAAAACTCATATTATCATTATGTCTATAGGATTATTTTTAATTTAATTTTATCTAACTATATATAAGGAATTTTGAAAAATGGATTCAATATAAGGATTTACCAGTCAAAATTTATAAAATATGGTCATTTTTTTGGGAAATATGAATAATATGTTCACTATATTTAAAATTACCATGGTTAAGGGTAAATCCGGTAATTTAGGGTGAATGTAAAGAATGTCCAACATGTCACACACATGTTTAGATAAGTATTACATTTTTCATATACGGTTAATCAGAAGATAAATTTGACTATAAATTTTAATTTGAATGAAAAATAATTATATTCATCATGTATATTTAATTTTTATTTTTTAGTAAATAATTAATTACCATAGAGTCTTACACAAAGATGGTGGAGTAATTGCATAATTAATATAAATATCAAACAAATTGTATTAAAATTATTTAAATAAATTTAATTTTAGAAAATTAATGAAATCCATGAATTTTATAGACATCCTAGAAATATTTGGGACTTATTAAAGGTTTTGTTTCAATTTTATCTTTTTAATTGATATTTAAAAAAAATCAACTACTGAATAGTGTCTAATTTACATTAATGATATTCCAAAATCAATACCATTTTATTAAAGGATATAAATATACTAAAAACAAAAATATATTTCAAATGATTTGTATAATGTTGAAAAATTCATCCATGACTAATTTATGGCTCTTTTGAATTTTTATAGTAATTATATTGACCACTGAAGATTAAAAAATTCTTTTTGTCATGGTAAGGGTCAGAGTGATTAAATAAGGGTTACAACCCAAATATTTGGCTATGAATGTCAACCAAAAATGTCTAAAAATTATTGGAATAATATTATTCAACCCTTAAAACATAAATATTGATATATATTTTTTTAATGAACACTTTTCTGTGAAAATAACATAATTATTTTTCAAATGAAATATAGTTACAGAATGTCACTCTCTAAATATTTAATATCATTTATATCAGCACATTGAGGTAAAATCCAAATATGAATGACCAAAAAATTCTATTTTTATTTTATTTAAATTAGTTTCATTATAGAATATTTTTGTATTTTTTATAAATTATTTATTAATCATAAAGGATTCATGAATACTTAAATAATATTAATTTAATTAGTAAAAAATGAAATAATTGTTTTTAATAACATTAATTTTGAAATATTTATGATGATTTTATATGTATATAAAATTTCATATATCTATTGGATGTATTTAATGATTTAATAAATCATTGTACCGTAATTACCTTTATTTTGTGAAATATTTTAAACAAAATTAAATGAATAGTATCAAATTTGATAATAATGATATTTTTTTAAAATAAAATTTTATTAAATTATTTAAAAACATATAAAAAGTAAATAATTAAATATTTGATAATATATGGTCTAAATTTTTTCCCCTATTTATTTATGTGCCATTTGGAAGTCTTTGAAACTATAATAACTTTATCGTATTTTAATATTATCCCGAATTCCAACTATACCCCTCATCTTAATTATAAAAGGTAACCTACTCCTTCACTTCATCACACCAATTTGACCAAGATATATCGAGAAACCCCAAGACATGTGAAATAAACCGGATCTTCTCATACCTTAACTTTGAGGAAAAATAGTGTTTAGGTTGTTCTGGGAGGAAACAATGATTCATTTCAATAGTTTTCCGAATTTAAATATTTTCATCGGCATGTCAGTGTGTTGGCATGGTAGTGTGTCAGCATGTCATTGCATCAGCCTATCAGTGTGTCATCCTGTTAGTGTGTCCGTATGTCAGCTCGTCGGTGTCGGTGAGTTAAGAGCGTCAGTGTCAGTGAATCCTGAGTGTCATCATTGGTGAGTCAGGTGCATCTAAGTTGGAAGGTCAAGGCATCAGTAGGTAAATGATGTTAGTGAGTCGTAGAATTTGCGAGTCATAGAGTTAGTGAGAAATTTCCTTGGTGGCTCAACATCGGTGGTTCAATGTTTTTAGGTCATGTCGATATCTCTCCCTTCAGTGGATCAATATTGGCGACTCACCCATCAGTGACTCATTATCAGTTTTTTCTGTTTTTCCCAGTTTTTCCAATGTATCCCCTCTTACATCTTATTTGATGTAAACCATGTTTAAATCATTCCACTAGTGTTTTAAGGACTTTTAAAGGATATTAATTATATATTTAATATCCTAACATTCTGAGGGATTTGAGATAATCAAACCTCATAATCTTGCCACAATCTTAGGTTAATGACTTTTGGAAGCTGTCCTTCCTTTAAAATTGGATATGGATCTTCAAATATGGGATATTTGTGTTTTATATTTCCACTTGGAGAACCTATATCCTTACTCCGTAGATAATATTTGTTTTTGTGATTGATCCCCTCTATTTTAGTTTTAATTAAGATCTTTCCGGCCACTAGCACAATCGTCATTTCTTAGCTCAAGAAAGAACATTAATCCTTTTGGTCATCCAAGTAGGGATTCTTCTACTTCTATTAAATTTTGAATCATGTAGGGTGGGTGTACTAATAATCATTCATGAATAATGGGTGGATACTTTTCTTAAAATAAGTAATAAGTTCGTAGGCAATATGATCAAAAGATAATGGGATGGGAGTGTATTGATTTTGATTTCATGTTTTTAATTTTTTATCCTTGTTTCTTTTTTTGAATGATATGGTTGTAAGACTTTTGAGAAACATGGTCATTGGTGGTCTTATCATGCGGACCGGTAATATCATGTTTTTTAATGATTCTTGATAAATGGTCAGGACACAAAATCTTATAGTCATATATCCTTGGCTAATTGAAATGGAAGCCCCAGGATCAAACCTGTTGAGTGATAACCCCGACTATTCTAAAGAGGAATTAAAGAACTAATGTTGGTTAAATCTGAATACACTAGGATTAATAGGTTTTGTTGTGTGTTGTTGTAACGCCCCAACCCCAGCTACCTAGAGTCGGTGCATTACTTCATAACATTGGCATGATCACAAGAAAGATCAAATCTCGAAAGACCGATTAGTTTAGTAGCCTTGGAAACACTAGATATAATCATAAAGTTTTACATTACATTTCAAAGTGAAAAACTACAACAACAACAAAGTCTTCATATCCACACTATTAACCCCTCATAATATCCCTGCAAGTCAATCATAATTTACTTCTTCACTACCTGGGAAAATAAAACATAGAAAAGGGGTGAGCTCAAATGCCCAGTAAGGATAACAATATAGCGGAACATTCAAAATAAGCATAAACATTTAAGGCAATGAATTACTAAAACAAAAGCCTTTTAAACTTGAACTTCAACATAGTATGGCAAAAGTAAAATGAAATAATGCCATTTACTTGTTCACATGGATATTCTACTAATCGAATAATCACATGCAAAATCAATAACCACTTTCATAATGTTGGAATGCATAATGCCAGACTATCATAACAACATATCCAAGGCCTCGTGCCAAGACTACAAATAAGATTTTGTCAAGGCCTTGTGCCAAGACACTAGTTTGTCTCATGAGACCTACCGATGCATCGAGGATCTATAGCGGGCTCCACCCATCACTTATTAAGTCCAATGCATTCCCATATGAAAAGGTTTAAACATAACATAAACATTCGTATTAAAACTAGCATACGAAATGTCAATAATTTCACCATAAACTATGAATGGTATAAAAATAGCACATCCACAGTCAAACATATCACAAAACATTCAATACAATATAGAAGTTTTGTATCGTAATAAATCAACTTCAAATAATCTTAAAATCCATCAAAGGATGTTGACATAGATGAAATGAAAATTCTTTTTAAAGAAGTATCTCCTTTTATTTTGAAATCATTTAAGGTCCATATAAAATAAAAAATTTTCTTTGAAAATATTCTTATAAGCTTGTATGGAAAGCTTCGACGATTTTATAACGGCGGAAAATAACCGCACCCGCCGTATAAGTTAAAAAAAACATTCTTACCTCAATTCTGTCGAAAAGGTTAAAAAGGAACTTGTTTTGAAAACGACGGAAAGATTCCTTTATAAACCTCTTATAAAAAGTCAAACAAGGGTATAAATGACTTTAACCCATATTCTTGTAAATAGAAAAAATGTTTTGAAATACATTTCGAAGAAACATGGATGTGGATGATAAAGAGATCCCATTAGATTATTACGTATAATACAACCTCGGATAATGAAGAGATTGTGAAATAACCCTTACCTTGTACTTTTCCTTGGTTGGGGTAGGTTAACTTCCTGTATAATGATGAAATAATTGTTATTAAATTATACAAGAATAATATATATTAATATGATATCATATATGATCTTTTAACATTGATTTGTTAATAATATCTTAGAATTATCGTCGTTTCGGGTGTTAACTTACTCATTTTATTTTATATGTTTTGTTACATAAGCCATGGTTGTTGTATATTATTCATATCCAGAATGATATCTAGTCCTTAAACATCATTTTTAAATCATCAAATGATAATTATACTTGAATGGATATGATGGAGAATGAATCTCATCGCATTCATGGAGACGGTAGTCCGTACGTACGCACGAACGCTACTTCCATTTAATTTTTATTTTAAAAGAATCGAATCCAAATGATACATAGGTATATTACTATTCCAGTATAATATAATATCGTATATATGTTACTTAAGTTCATTAACACCATCATTTATACGTTCCATGTGTGGTATGAACGAGTCATATCATTTTAAGGGGGCGGTAGTCCGCACTTCCTCAAATGAAATTATCGTATGTATATACAACATGAAACGAATAATGGTATGAAATAAAATGTAATTACAGAAGCTTATATATAAAATATATATCATTTATATCATATTTAATTATAGTGCCATCATAATGGCCACCATGAGAGGCGGTAAGATGTATTTGAACAATCATCGTTTCGTGAGGCGTTAGTTTGCCATCCACAGAAACATTATGTTCATCATCCATTAGATGGAGTTGTGTGTATGTGTAGTTTGAATCCTTCTTATAACAACATCCTAGTATATTGAGGATACTGGTGTTGTTACAAAAGAAAGGAAATAAAAAGATTTTGGGGGTTGGAGAAGCAAAATAAATGAAAATAATTTAAGAGAAATCGTTACCTTTAATTTAGGTAACTCACTTTGGTTGGAACCAAAGGACTTCTTGAAATGATTTCTGCCTAAGGGGAAGCTTCAAGGAGGAGGAGAGGAATGTGGGGAGCTTATTTGGGCAGAGTTTTGACGAGCCAAGTGGCTTGAGAGGTGTGAGGAATGAGTAGAAGTGGTCTCCTTTTATAAGGGAGAGGAGGGGCTCTTTAGGAAAGAGTGAACGTATTACTTTATAATATAATTATATTCGGTTTATAATGGTCCAAAAATCATTGAGGTCTAAGATAAGATGACTCAAATTCTAAATATCATCAACAAATAAGAATTGGACAGGTTTTAGATAATATTTTAATCATTATAATCTTATTTATTTTAATGATTTATT
Source organism: Viscum album (assembly GCA_963277665.1). NCBI lineage: Eukaryota > Viridiplantae > Streptophyta > Magnoliopsida > Santalales > Viscaceae > Viscum > Viscum album. Next base: position 10,929 of record CAUJRU010003577.1, read on the forward strand.
AATGAGGTAAACATTGCATTATTATTGTGTCATTAATAATTTAACTTATTTGATGTCTAAAAATTATAAATAAAATATCATCATGTAGGAAATCTTTTTATATTTCTAATGAATATTTATAATCGAAAATCCAACATGTATAACACTATGTAAAAATTGTTCTTCTAAAAGATGTAAGCTTATGCCATTTTTATTTTTATTTTAACTTTATTAATATAATGTGTCCCTACCACATACAAGTGGCTCCAAAGGGTCCCCAAATTGACCCAAGGATGATCATGGTCGGGTATGTGTCTACCAATAAGGTTAGGACACGTTTTAGGGTAATTTTGTATTATTATAATATTATTTTTTAACCCTTATTTACCGGATTTACCCTTTAACCATGGTAAATAAAATATTTACCACAATAACTATTCAAAATGTCTAAAAATAAAAGTTACCTATTTACAAAATTTGAACATCCTGATTCCAAATATGGAATCCATTTTCCTAAATTCAAAACACAGAAGTGGAAGAAATTAATTTAAAATTAATTCCCGCTGTTCAAAACAAAAAGCGTGTTTTGAAGAGATAATAACTATCAAAAGATTGACACTTGTTTAAGTTCGGTTTAATTGTAAAATTATGTCCAATGATAAACATTAAATTGAATGGTAAAAATATATTCTAAATATACTTTAAAACCACTCAAATTCATAATTTATCACTATTAATTATTTTGATTAAAAAAGTTGTTTTTAATTAAAATTTAGAAATTTTCACTATTCATCAAAATATGAAAGTTATCCAAAATGTACCAAAATTTCACCCTAGGCTAATTTTGATATTCCGAATCCAAAAATGAAGTCCATTTTGAAATATAGAATATATATGATTTCAAAAAGTAGGTATTACTATTCACAACGGCTAGTTTAATTTGTTGTGGTGTGTGTTAGAACTCGAGGTTGCGTACAACACACGCTATCGCATTATTCGAAGGGAAACGTACCGTAGAAGCTTGGGGTGTTACATTCTCCCCTCCTTCAAATAATTGCGTCCTCGAAATTTCTAGGGTATTACTGCATAAAAAGACTTGGGTGGTTCTTCATCATAAGTTCCTCGGGTTCCCACGTTGCCTCTTCCATCTTATGGTTTCTCCACAAAACTTTTACCAGACGCGTCGTCCGGTTTCTCAGTACTTGTTCTCTTGTATCAAGAATCCTGACGGGCTCTTCGCAATAAGACAGATCGGGTTCCAGTTCTAATTCCTCATAGGTGAGTACATGCGTTGGGTCAGGCATGTATTTTCTCAACAGAGATACGTGGAACACATCGTGAACTTTGGAGAGACTTGGCGGCATTGCCAATCGGTAAGCTACAGCCCCAATTCGTTCTAGAATTTCGAAAGGTCCGATGTACCTGGGACTCAATTTACCTTTCTTACCAAAACGTATGACTCCCTTCCACGGAGATACCTTTAGGAAAACATGATCACCGACTTGAAATTCCAAATCCTTCCTTCGATTATCGGCATAGCTCTTCTGCCTACTTTGAGCTGCTTTAATGTGATTTTGGATTACCTTCACCTTTTCCACCGTTTCCTCCACCAGCTCTGGGCCTACAAGTTTTCTTTCACCAACGTCATCCCAACAGGTTGGTGTACGACATCTCTTTCCGTATAACGCTTCATATGGTGCCATATGTATACTCGAATGGAAGCTATTGTTATAGGAAAATTCTACTAGTGGTAAATATTGATCCCACATACCCTGAAAATCAAGTGAGCAAGATCTCAACATGTCTTCTAAGGTCTGAATAGTCCGTTCTGATTGTCCGTCTGTCTGAGGGTGGTAAGAAGTGCTCAAATGAAGTTCAGTATCCAGGGATTTCTGAAGACTTTTCCAAAATCTTGAAGTAAAACGGGGATCACGATCAGAAACAATCGATAGGGGTACTCCATGAAGTCTCACAACTTCATTAATGTATAGTCTTGCTAGACGTTCCAGGGGTAGATCTTCTCTTATAGTAAGAAAATGTGCTGACTTGGTAAGACGATCAACAATAACCCATATTGCATAGTTCCTTCTAGGAGTCTTTGGTAGCCCCATGACAAAGTCCATCGTAATATTATCCCATTTCCACTCCGGTATGGGAAGAGGTTGCATGACTCCTCCAGGCTGTTGCCTTCCAGCTTTCACTTGTTGACAAACCATACATCTTGACACAAAATCAGCAATCTCCCTCTTCATGTTGTCCCACCAAAAATGTTCCTTCAAATCTCTATACATTTTGGTGCTCCCAGGGTGTATAGAGAAATTGGAACTATGAGCGTCATCCAGCAATTCCCTTTTTAGATCAGGTATATTGGGAACACAAAGTCTCTTCTCGAATTTCAAAATTCCATCTTCATACACAAAGTCTCTCAATCTCCCATCATTCACAGCTTTAATCTTCTTCTGAAATTCTTCATCATCGGTCTGGGAACTCTTAATCCTTTCTAGTAAAGATGGTTTGGCAACCATTTGAAAAAGAATTGATGTTTCACCTTCCCTGGTTATTCCCATGTCCATCTTCTCTAGATCCATGAAAATTGGATCCCTTTCAATTCTCATATTGTTCAAAACTCCATGGTCTTTTCTACTCAAAGCATCTTCCACCTTGTTTGCCTTCCCCGGGTGGTAGTGTATCGTACAATCATAGTCCTTGAGTAATTCAAGCCATCTCCTTTGCCTCATGTTGAGTTCTTTTTGTGAGAAAATATACTTCAAACTCTTGTGATCAGTATAAATCTCACATTTTTCACCATAGAGGTAGTGCCTCCATATCTTCAAAGTAAAGATCACAGCTGCTAACTCAAGATCATGAGTAGGATAGTTTTGTTCATGAATTTTCAACTGTCGTGATGCATAGGCAATAACTCTATCATTCTGCATAAGGACACAACCAAGTCCTTTCTTTGATGCATCACCATAAATAACGAACCCATAATTCCCCGATGGTAGAGTCAATATAAGAGCATTGACTAATCTTCTCTTCAGTTCTTCAAAACATTCTTCACACTCTTTTGTCCAAACAAATTTAACCCCTTTACGTGTGAGCTTCGTTAATGGGTTAGCCAATCGGGCAAAATTCTGGACGAAACGTCGATAATAACCTGCCAAGCCAATAAAACTACGTACCTCAGTTATACTCATAGGTGCTGGCCATTCTTGGATTAATTTGGTCTTAGAAGGATCAACAGAGATTCCATCTTTAGAGACAATATGGCCAAGAAAAGAAATCTCCTGAAGCCAGAATTCACACTTGCTAAACTTTCCATATAATTCATGCCTCCTCAGAGTGTTCAAGATAATGCGCAAGTGATTTTCATGATCTTCGTATGTTTTGGAGTATACCAAGATATCATCAATAAATACCACCACAAATTCATCGAGATACTCCTTGAAAACACTATTCATCAGATCCATGAATAGAGAGGGTGCATTAGTCAATCCAAACGGCATTACAGTAAACTCGTAATGCCCGTACCTGGTTCGAAATGCTGTCTTCGGAATGTCTTCCTTCTTTACACACAACTGATGGTATCCAGATCGAAGGTCAATCTTTGAAAAGTATTGAGCTCCATGCAGTTGGTCAAATAAATCATCAATACGAGGTAGGGGATACTTGTTCTTTATCGTTATAGCATTGATCTCCCTGTAGTCGATACATAACCTCATAGATCCATCTTTTTTTTAACAAAAAGAACAGGGGCTCCCCATGGAGAAACACTAGGGCGAATAAATCCCTTATTACTCAATTCCTCTAGTTGTTTCTTTAGTTCGACTAACTCTACAGTGGCCATTCTATAAGGGGTCTTCGATATAGGCATTGATCCAGGAATCAAATCAATGGAAAACTCAACTTCTCGTTCTGGAGGATGTCCAGGTAAATCTTCCGGAAATACATCTACAAATTCTTTCACAACAAGTACATCCTCTATTTGAACATTCCTTTCCTCACCGATAGTTACTTCATTCTCTTCCTCCCCAATAATTGAATTAAGTTGAGCTACTGGGGGTGGGTCTAAATAAGAAATAGGTGGTGACGATTCTGCTCTAAAAATAAGGTGTTCCTTATCATTATCATCAAGAATCGTAACCTCTTTCTTCTTACAATAAATCTTCGCATCATAGTCTGAAAGCCAGTCCATACCGAGGATTATATCAAACTCAATCATAGGTATGATGATGAGATCAGCAGATAAAGAAAATTTATGTGCTCTAATGGAGACTGATTCACAAAACTTTGTTGCAATGATATTTCCCTTAGGAGTTTTAACTGACAACTCCCTTATTAAATCAAATTGGAAATATCTAATTTTCTTAGCAAACTGGGAAGATATGAAACAATGCGATGATCCAGAATCAAATAATGCATTTTCTAAACTTGAGGAAACCATTAAATTACCTGCTACCACATCTTTCGGAGCTTCTACCTCAGCAGTAGTGATAGCATAAGCCTGGCCTTGATCCCTTGGCCTTTTCTGAGGTAAGTTCTCCTGACTCTTAGGACATGCATTTGCATAATGCCCCATCTCCCTGCAATTGTAGCACTGAACGTTGGTAGCTTCCTTCTTCCCCTTGCAATCATGAGCTTGGTGGCCTTTTTCACCACACTTGTAACAGACTCCCATTCCCTTCAGGCAAGCACCAGGGTGTTTCTTCCCGCACTTACCACAAGATGGATATTCAACCTTTCCCTTCTTCCCCTTATTTCCATTCCCAGATTGATCAGCAGGTCTCTTCTTCTCTTGCTTTGCTTTAAAGTCATAAGACTTAGAGAATTCCTTTTCGGTCTTGATAGCACATGAGATAATGTCTTCGTACGATGAAAAGGATTGTGAGACTAATGCTCGACGGAGAAATGGTTTTAACCCATCAAAGAAACGATCAATCTTACTTCTTGGGTCGCGAATATAATCACCAGCATACCTCGCTAACCTTGTAAAGTTAGCCTCATACTTTGTGACATTCTCATCCTCCTTTTGTCTCAGACTCAGAAATTGTCTTTCCATATCTTCTCGATGGTCGCGAGGAAAGTATTTTTCTAAAAACAGATCTTTGAACTCCCTCCATTCCATATTTGATACTTCATCATCTTCCTTCGTATTTTGAATCAATGACCACCATTGATCAGCATCTCCAGTGAGGCGGTAAACTGCCATGATAACTTTTTCCCTTTCACTGCTCCCCAAAGCCTGAAATATTTTCTCTAGGGAAAATATCCATTGCTCAGCTACTAAGGGATTTGTATTCCCATTGAACGTTGGTGTTTGTTGTCTCATGAATCGATCTAACATTGATCCTCCACGTTGCGGATCAGGGTGCTCTATACGGGTAAGGTTATTATTCATAACATGAGTAAGTTGTCCCAGTATGGTGATTAGCTGATCAGCACCAGTTGCATCACCAACCCCACTATAATTATCTTGAGCAGGAGGGAAATCCCTATATGGAGTGCGTGCATTGATACGATTTCCATTTCTTCCACTAGGCTCCATTTCTAAACAATGGCATAAACTAGATCAGTTTATGAATCAAAATACATAATCCCATACTTATAAAACAGTTAACATAAATTGAACTATTTATGGATATAATCCATAATCATAAAAATGTTTTCTTTGAGGAAGTATATACTCATAAACCCTTCATAATGATTTGTAAAGAAAATGAGAGTTATCCTAAGCATATCCCCCGGGAGTGTCGTAACCAAGAGTGCAGCAAGGCCCGTTGTCGTGCACCAGTTCCCGTTCGAGTCTAGCTCAAAGCGGTGTTTTCGGGTTTTACCCCTAGGTACATCTGTGCCAGAGCCGCCTCTACCTGCTCGTATCCAGACAGGGATGTATTGCTCGGAAAACTCACAAAATCTCTACAATACCAAAATTCTAGGAAGTTCTTCTATACTAATCCTCAAAGTTCATCTTAGGTATACGTGCTCTAATCAGAGTTTATCTAAATCTAGCTTCCAAGGTTTGTACTAAACTTCCTCTGATACCAACTGTAATGCCCCAACCCCAGCTACCCAGAGTCGGTGCATTACTTCGTAACATTGGCATGATCACAAGAAATATCAAATCTCGAAAGACCGATTAGTTTAGTAGCCTTGGAAACACTAGATATAATCATAAAGTTTTACATTACATTTCAAAGTGAAAAACTACAACAACAACAAAGTCTTCATATCCACACTATTAACCCCTCATAATATCCCTGCAAGTCAATCATAATTTACTTCTTCACTACCTGGGAAAATAAAACATAGAAAAGGGGTGAGCTCAAATGCCCAGTAAGGATAACAATATAGCGGAACATTCAAAATAAGCGTAAACATTTAAGGCAATGAATTACTAAAACAAAAGCCTTTTAAACTTGAACTTCAACATAGTATGGAAAAAGTAAAATGAAATAATGTCATTTACTTGTTCACATGGATATTCTACTAATCGAATAATCACATGCAAAATCAATAACCACTTTCATAATGTTGGAATGCATAATGCCAGACTATCATAACCACATAGCCAAGGCCTCGTGCCAAGACTACAAATAATATTTTGTCAAGGCCTTGTGCCAAGACACTAGTTTGTCTCATGAGACCTACCGATGCATCGAGGAGCTATAGCGGGCTCCACCCGTCACTTATTAAGTCCAATGCATTCCCATATGAAAAGGTTTAAACATAACATAAACATTCGTATTAAAACTAGCATACGAAATGTCAATAATTTCACCATAAACTATGAATGGTATAAAAATAGCACATCCACAGTCAAACATATCACAAAACCTTCAATACAATATAGAAGTTTTGTATCATAATAAATCAACTTCAAATAATCTTAAAATCCATCAAAGGATGTTGACATAGGTGAAATCAAAATTCTTTTTAAAGAAGTATCTCCTTTTATTTTGAAATCATTTAATGTCCATATAAAATAAAACATTTTCTTTGAAAATATTCTTATAAGCTTGTATGGAAAGCTTCGACGATTTTATAACGGCGGAAAATAACCGCACCCGCCGTATAAGTTAAAAAAAACATTCTTACCTCAATTCTGTCGAAAAGGTTAAAAAGGACCTTGTTTTGAAAACGACGGAAAGATTCCTTTATAAACCTCTTATAAAAAGTCAAACAAGGGTATAAATGACTTTAACCCATATTCTTGTAAATAGTAAAAATGTTTTGAAATACATTTCGAAGAAACGTGGATGTGGATGATAAAGAGATCCCAGTAGATTATTACGTATAATACAACCTCGGATAATGAAGAGATTGTGAAATAACCCTTACATTGTACTTTTCCAGGGTTGGGGTAGGTTAACATCCTGTATAATGGTGAAATAATTGTTATTAAATTATACAAGAATAATATATATTAATATGATATCATATATGATCTTTTAACATTGATTTGTTAATAATATCTTAGAATTATCGTCGTTTCGGGTGTTAACTTACTCATTTTATTTTATATGTTTTGTTACATAAGCCATGGTTGTTGTATATTATTCATATCCAGAATGATATCTAGTCCTTAAACATCTTTTTTAAATCATCAAATGATAATTATACTTGAATGGATATGATGGAGAATGAATCTCATCGCGTTCGTGGAGACGGTAGTCCGTACGTACGCACGAACACTACTTCCATTTAATTTTTATTTTAAAAGAATCGAATCCAAATGATACATAGGTATATTACTATTCCAGTATAATATAATATTTTATATATGTTACTTAAGTTCATTAACACCATCGTTTATACGTTCCATGTGTGGTATGAACGAGTCATATCATTTTAAGGGGGCGGTAGTCCGCACTTCCTCAAATGAAATTATCGTATGTATATACAACATGAAACAAATAATGGTATGAAATAAAATGGAATTACAGAAGCTTATATATAAAATATATATCATTTATATCATATTTAATTATAGTTCCATCATAATGGCCACCATGAGAGGCGGTAAGATGTATTTGAACAATCATCGTTTCGTGAGGCGTTAGTTTGCCATCCACAGAAACATTATGTTCATCATCCATTAGATGGAGTTGTGTGTATGTGTAGTTTGAATCCTTCTTATAACAACATACTAGTATATTGATGATACTGGTGTTGTTACAAAAGAAAGGAAATAAAAAGATTTTGGGGGTTGGAGAAGCAAAATAAATGAAAATAATTTAAGAGAAATCATTACCTTTAATTTAGCTAACTCACTTTGGTTGGAACCAAAGGACTTCTTGAAATGCTTTCTGCCTAAGGGGAAGCTTCAAGGAGGAGGAGAGGGATGTGGGGAGCTTAGTTGGTCAGAGTTTGGACGAGCCAAGTGGCTTGAGAGGTGTGAGGAATGAGTAGAAGTGGTCTCCTTTTATAAGGGAGAGGAGGGGCTCTTTAGGAAAGAGTGAAAGTATTACATTATAATATAATTATATTCGGTTTATAATGGTCCAAAAATCATTGACGTCGAAGATACGATGACTCATATTCTAAATAACATCAACCAATAAGAACTGGATAGGTTTTATATAATATTTTAATCATTATAATCTTATTTATTTAAATGATTTATTAATGAGGTAAACATTGCATTATTATTGTGTCATTAATAATTTAACTTATTTGATGTCTAAAAATTATAAATAAAATATAATCATGTAGGAAATCTTTTTATCTTTCTAATGAATATTTATAATCTAAAATCCAACATGTATAACACTATTTAAAAATTGTTCTTCTAAAAGATGTAAGCTTATGCCATTTTTATTTTTATTTTAACTTTATTAATATAATGTGTCCCTACCACATACAAGTGGCTCCAAAGGGTCCCCAAATTGACCCAAGGATGCTCATGGTCGGGTATGTGTCCACCAATAAGGTTAGGACACGTTTTAGGGTAATTTTGTATTATTATAATATTATTTTTTAACCCTTATTTACCGGATTTACCCTTTAACCATGGTAAATAAAATATTTACCACAGTAACTATTCAAAATGTCTAAAAATAAAAGTTTCCTATTAACACAATTTGAACATCCTGATTCCAAATATGGAATCCATTTTCCTAAATTCAAAACACAGAAGTGTCAGAAATTAATTTAAAATTAATTCCCGCTGTTCATAACAAAAAGCGTGTTTTTAAGAGATAATAACTATCAAAAGATTGACACTTGTTTATGTTCGGTTTAATTGTAAAATTATGTCCAATGATAAACATTAAATTGAATGGTAAAAATATATTCTAAATATACTTTAAAACCACTCAAATTCATAATTTATCACTATTAATTATTTTGATTAAAAAAGTTGTTTTTAATTAAAATTTAGAAATTTTCACTATTCCTCAAAATATGAAAGTTATCCAAAATGTACCAAAATTTCACCCTAGGCTAATTTTGATATTCCGAATCCAAAAATGAAGTCCATTTTGAAATATAGAATATATATGATTTCAAAAAGTAGGTATTACTATTCACAACGGCTAGTTTAATTAGTTGTGGTGTGTGTTAGAACTCGAGGTTGCGTACAACACACGCTATCGCATTATTCGAAGGGAAACGTACCGTAGAAGCTTGGGGTGTTACAGTTGTGAGTTTTGGTTTTTTTTTCTAGGATCTGTATGTGGGGTGGTATGTGTGGCATGTTCGTATCCCAGTTTGAGAGAATGATTGATTATGGAATGGATGGACTTGTAGGTTATATAACTACTTTTTTTGTGTTGTGATGGTCGAACGATATTAGGAAGTAGGATTGTGGTGTGATTATGTACTTTATAAATAGTGGGACTATATCTGGAGATTTTCTTGGAAGCAGGGATGTAGTAATGGGTTATTAGAGAAGGAATTTGCTTTATAATTTTAAGGATTGATTGTAGGAAGTAGTTGAACGAGGTTGTGTAGTGGGACTGTGAATCTAGTCTTGTCAGTTGATTTTATATGGTTTGTTTTGTATTTCTTGGTAGTGATGGAATAATTTATATTGGATCCCTTAATTAATAAATAGAAATTTATTGAAGAAAAATGGGTTGGGTTATGCTTGGGTAGCGACCAGTGTGTGGTTGTGCATATAGGGGTAGTTGTAAATGTGTTTCTGTATGATTTGGTCGTTTGAAACCCGTAGGTTGGGATGAGTGTATGATTATATATATTTATATATATATATATTTTTTAGTTTCCTATGACTTCTATATGCACCCCACCATTGTGGAGAACCATGTTTCGAACACCTCCATTTCATGGGGGATTGTTTCTTTCCAAACACCCTGGTGGGAGGATGGATGGGAGGTTTCTTACTTTCTTCCTCGCTCCCTCTACATGGTTCTTATCACTCGAGCATATCCATGAAGGCTATAATGTCTTGAAGTTTAAGAAAGTCTAAGATACAATGGGAATGGTTTTGTTGTAGATGAGAGGCCTAGGTGTCTATGGTCTTGGATTTTTTCCCATGTGTCTTTAGGATGAGGCATGTATGTCTTAAGATGAGAGGTGTGGTTGTTGTGTCCCAGGTGTCTGCAGGAAGGGTTGTGTATTGTTAGTGGCCTAGGTATGTGTGGGCGTGTTGTGGAAGTTAGAATTCATATGGGAAGTGTGGTACCATCAAGACGCTAGCCATTAGTAATGAGCAGTTAACCAGTGGGAATGTTCGGTGGGGTACCCAATTGTCGATGTTCTTATAGTACTACTTCTATTAACTATTGTTATTTGGTGAGAGTGCCTATGTGAGGATGTACTGGTTTGTTTTCCTTGGTAGCTACTTTTAGGTTCTACTATTTTCACATAGGTTTGATAGTATGTTCCCCCAACTGTGCATGAGTATCTTTAGTTTCCCTACTAAGTATACTTCTATTCTCACCCTATTAATATAAAACTGTTTTCTGGATTACATGAGATCTTTGAGGACCGTGCTAGAATTTAATATCTTGGTCAGTAGGATTAATGTTTTCCCTGGTTAGTCTCTTTTCTTTTGGTATTCTACTTTGGATTTTTTTTGTAATTTGTATCATTTTTACTTTTGACAATGCATATGAGAATTGATTTTTTCTTTACATTTACCTTTAGATTTTTGATTTGTTTGGGGATTTACTATCTTATCTCCTAATAATGTTAATTAAAAAGGGAAATTCCTTCCATTTCATTGTTTGAGATTCTATACCCTTGGCGATAGTAACTGCTCCAGGGCCTATTGAAGGTGGGACATGAAGGGGTCATTATCTCTTCTTCATCTTAAGGAAGGGAGGGGAACATTGTTATCCCTTCCCTCTCCATAAGAAATGAGTGTTCTAATGAAAATGTATCATAGGTAAGGTTACAATAGTTGAGGGATAAGATGGATTTCAGATTTAGGAATTGTTAAATTTTTTTGAGATTGTAGGTAGGCGGTGTTAGGAAATCTTGGTGCGTGAAATACACCAAGGAGGACTTGCTAGTACATAGGACTTTAGGTCCCTCGTGAACTAATGCAAGGACTGTAGACCTACTAAACGACCAAGTGATGATACATTTATTGGGGGTAGATGTAACAGCCCAAGATTTTATAAAAAAATATTCTTTTTAATTTTATTAATGTCTTGTGTTGTACGCTACACCAAAAGGAGCTTGCACAACACACATCCTTGACTTGACTTGCATTACACGCAATCGCGACCTTCCTCGATAGCGTGTGTAGTACGCAATACCGAGTTTCACTAAACAACGATATGCTATAAAAATATTATTAAAACTAGCCGTTATGAATAGTAATAACCACCTTTTGAAATCCAGTAAATCTTATTTTTCAAAATGAACTTTATTTTTGGATTCGGAGTATCGAATTTAGCCTAAGGTGAAATTTTGGTACTTTTCGGATAACTTTCATATTCTGATGAATAGTGAAAATTACTAAATTATAATTAAAAACAACTTTTTTAATCGAAATAATTAATAGTGATAAATCATTAATTTGAGTGGTTTTAAAGTATATTTAGAATATATTTTTACAATTTAATACAATGTTGGTCATTGGATGTAATTTCACATTTAAACTAGACATAAACAAGTGTCAATCTTTTGATAAATATTGTTTCTTAAAAACACGCTATTTGTTTTAACAGCGGGATTTAATTATAAAATTAATTAATGCAACTTATATGTTGGGAATTTTGTAAAATAGAAATCATTTTTGAATTCGGAATATCAATTATAGCTTAGGGTGAAATTTTGGCATTTTTCTGAAAAACTTCAATTTTTGATGAATAGTGAAACCTCTAAGTGGTAGGTTAAAAACTGAATTTTGCATAAAACTTAATTTTACCGCTTCTGTGAATGGAATTTCGAAAATCCGAGAGACACGGTTAATATCAAGGACTAAAATGTGGTTCAATGAGATGAAAATAATTTTTGGTGAATAGTAACTTTTTACTTTTTTTTACCGCGGTTAATAGTAAATAGGGTAACTAAGGGTAAATATGATATTAATATTACCCTAACACATGTCCTAATCCTATTGGACAAGTGTAGCTCGACCAAAAACAACCTTAAGTGTAAAATATTATCATTTAGCCCCACTTGGATTAGATTAGGACATTTATTATTATTTAATTCAAAGAAGAGTTAAAAGAGTTAAAATCAAAGTTTATTTACTAAAACATTTTTAATATGGGGTTATACATAAGATAAATTCGATTGTAAATATTCATTAGAAAGCTAAAAAAATTTCCTACATAATGGTATTTTATTTGTAATTTTTAGACATCAAATAATTTAATTAATTTGTGACACAAATATGATGCAGTAATTATCTTATTTATGAAATATTGACATAATTGATGTTATAAACACCACAATAAATGTAATTTGAGAATTTTTATGAATTCCACTAATTTTCTAGGTTACTATGATATATTAATGTTGATTTAATCAACTTGGTTCGAACATTTAATTCTGTTATGACTTTCACAAAAATCATATATCAAATAGTGTCAAAATTGACACAAAATAGTTTTTAAATCAAATATTATATTATTAATTTTTATTTTATTCCTAAAAATCTAAGGTTCGGCCAAATGACTTAGATAAGGATATATATATTAATAATAAACAATTTGGGGTTCGTTTGGCATGTTATAGTAAGTTTATTAACCATATAGTGAAAGAAAACAAAAAGACACGGTAAAAGTTAAATTATTTAACTTAGAGTTAAATCTAATTGATAAGGTTTAAAATAATATCCAAACATGTCTAAATTTGATTGGTTGATGAGATTACAACCCTATCTCATCTAATCTTCGAATATGAGTCATTTTTGGAGGTTTTTAAGTGGGGTTAGATTTATTATAAATTAATATTTTTAAGAATTCCTAAGGTGCCCCTCTCCTCCCTTATAAAAGGACACCTCCTCCCCCTCCTCCTCACACCAATTTGAGCACTCAAGCTCGGCCAACCCCTGCCAAGTTCTCCTCTCCACTTCCCTAGAAACATCCTAGAGGTTCTGGTCTTCTTCAAAGACCAATTTTATTGCCCTAAGAGGAGGTCTCAAAGAGGCACTTCAAAGAAGAGGTAATTACCGTTACCAATTCTTTCATCTTTATTTCTTCTTCCACTTCTTCTTCTTAGGTTGTTTCATTATGAAGTAATAACATCAGTATCACTCATATACTGATATGTTATTATAAGTATGAAACAACCCTATTTCACCATCTATCCATCCTACGGAAAAAGAAATCACCGCGCGTGCGTACGTACGGAATACCGTCTCCACGCCGTGGTGTAATCTATTTTCCACCACCACCTTACATGGATGGGTATAATGGTGTAAAGAATAACTATACATAGTTATTACAACATCATATTGATTCTGATATATTGTATAATCCACTCCAATTCAATTCAATATTTATAGAAATGATATCATCGCTCGTGCGTACGTACGGACTACCGTCTCCACGACGCGATGAGATTCATTCTCTATGTTAACCATTTAAGAATGATTATAATGTATATATAAGAAATAATAATGAAATATATGACATTATAAAGCTACTGGATTTATGTATATATATACATATGTATGTCATCTACTTACTTCCATTTCAAGACAATAAGGAAAGGAAAACAGCGTTCATGCGTACGTACGGACTACCGTCTCCATGAACGGTGTTTTTCATTTTATTTATCTACCTATTATATATATATATATATACTGAATATATATGATATATAAATCATATTTTATATTCTGGAAGTAAGTAAATCATGATATAAGTAATAATGATGTCAAGAACAACAAGTCAAAACACCTACGATAAATGAAACGATTTTACCCAAAACGCTTCTTTAACATGGAATTTACAAAAGAACGGGTAATATAATGTCATAAGTGAACCATATATGATATCATAACAATGAATATGATTCTGTAATAAGTCAATAACATGATTTAAATCATTATACAGGAGGTTCGGACACTTACAAAGCAAGTCGGACCTAAGGTAAGGGAAAATATCACAATCTCATTTTTATTCGAGATTGTTTATTCGTAAGTACTTACTGGGGTGTATTTTATCATCCACATCCATGTTCCCTCAATATGTAATATTGTTTCCATCCACTTGCAATAGTTTAAATCCAATTTTACCCTTAGGTGAGTTTTTAGTAAAGAATATGAAAGGAATCTTTTGTCGTTTTTCCGTACGAGGTACTTTTTGACTTTTCCGACAAAAGTACGAAGAATGTTTTTTTTAACTTATACGGCACGAACGGATTTATACTGTTTTATAAAGCCTTATTTTCATGAATATTCCTCTAAAATATTTCATGACTATTTTCAATAAAATCTCTTTCTTTTAAAATTTCATGATGTTTTGTGAAAAGAAATTGATTTTGAAGAAGAAAGGATATTTTCCTCAAGAATTCAATTCAAGTGTTTTATCAAAATTATTTTCCATATAAGATAATAAAGGGTTCTGTTTCTATCCATATTTTTACATTGATTTGACTATGTTGTGATGGAATTATGTTTATGAATTCCTTTATCTTATATGAATGGTTTTATGATGTCATGTTGTTTAAGAATCCCATTTTTATTACATGGGTTATGCAATGATGTATGATTTATGATTTTGTGGCACACATAAGAAAGGATTCATTAAGATATGGGTGGGACCTATATCTCCCTCCAATGAATTGGGTAAAGATTTTATATCTCATGAGATAGACATGGCTGGAATGGTAGGTTATACCGGTTCAGTGAAACAGGACTGAAACGAGGATTACTCGATTCAGAAAGGGACTTTGTCCACTAAGATAGTCTTGGCAATGAGTCTTGACTAACAAGAAATGATTCTCTATGATTATGTGTGTATGCCACAATGAGTAATGTTTTATGTTATGATTTCATTTCACTACTATGATTTATCCCATGTTATGAAGTTATGCTCTCTTTTGCAGGTTAAGATTTCCAAAAAAGTTATGTTCTTATGAAAATTATGTGATTGATATTTCTTTTGTTTACCCTTACTGAGCATTTGAGCTCACCCTTTTATGTTTCCTTTTCCCCAGGATATAAAGAAAGGTTTTAGGTAAAAAAAAAGGGAAGATCTTTATGGGAGATGTTGAAGATCTTTCACCAGGATTAGAAGATTACGTTCCGAGTTTCCAAAGACACTAAACTATTACGGTCCTTGTGTGTGTGTTTTTGTAATGTACTAAGTATTCCGCAAAAATAATGTAATGTACATGTACGTCAGACTACGGGTCTCTACAGTTGGTATCAGAGGAAAGGTTTAGTCAACCTTTGGAAACTAGGATGTGAGAACGTTAGTGAGATCCCTAGAGATATTTCTAAGGTATGTCTAGGGATGTCCCTAAGGATAAGTATACGTATAGGATATAGTCCTAGAACTATGGTAACGATATTAGATTAAACCTAAGATGTTAGATATTGAAGTTACTCCCCCTTTATTATGATTTTTGCCTCTCACGCTATTCTTTTTGGGTTTTAGAAAATGGCTGGAAACAAGGTGATTCACGATAATGGAGGAAATGATGGACAATGGAATAATATTCTTTATGAGCAACCAAATGAAATGGGATTTGGAAGTCCAAACATCATTATTATGCCGAATCAGCAATCTCATAATATGATCAATAAAGTAAAATTTGGTAAGTTTCCTGACTCGGCTAATAAGAGAAAGATGGAGTTTCATGATGATCATAGAGGAAAGAAAGTTCAATTTCCCCTATGTAAATCATGTGGGAAGAGGCATCAAGGAGAATGTTTCAAAGGAACTGGAAGATGCTTTGGGTGTGGAAAAGAATGACACAAAGCCAGTAAGTGCAAAGGAAAAGGTTCAGTTAATACCAGGGATGAGGATAATGGTATTGCTACGACATCAAAAATGGTTAAGTGTTTTAAATGTGGAATGTATGGGCATTATGCAAACAAATGCCCTAAGGGAAAGACTCATGAAGAGAATCAGTATGGTCATATGGGAAGTATTTATGTGGATGATGATGAAGAGACTACCAATGGTATGTGAGATGAAAGAATTGTTGAAGCTCGGTCAATGGTTTAAGAATGTAGTGGAATGATTACATGTTTATCATGTGTAATGTTGGAATAACGAGACATCTAAGGATTGTTACACTATTGTCTTTCCTTGAGTTTTGAAAGTGTATGATTAATTTTACCAGTATCCATGGAAGGTTATTCAGATATTTTTGGAATGTAGATGATATGCGCATAATGAAGGGATAAGGGGAAAATGAAATGTTTGACAGTATTCATGAGCTCATGATTGATATAAGGACTAAGTGATATCATGGTTTGAGTATATAGAATTTTGAGGATTTCGGTATGTGAAAAGTGTTAACTTTTAACTGCATTCAAGTTTTCACTAAGGTTCAATGGGTATTCAAGAGAGTACAAGATTAAGGCCTTTGAATGTTTGGAATGTGACCAACAAGATATATCTTATGATATATGGGGATCAACGATGGTATTAAATCTCTGGTAATCGTTTTCACTATGTTATGAGAATGGACTGTAGTATTATGGATAAGCCTAAAGATTGGAATGGATTATGTTGGACATAAGTTAGTATTGTTTAAGGATAGAAGTTTTTTCGATATTATGGGATGTTATAGTAATATAGTTTTAGAAAAAGGACAACCTGCAGGACGGGCGACAACCCATCGCTTCGGACAAGGCTGTGGGAATCGAACCCACAACCGAAGTGCGACGGGCCTTTATCGCCTACCACTGACCTACATGAAGTACCTGTTTAGTAGAAACTAGTTTTATTATATTAAGCAGTATGATATATGAAGTATAAGTCCATTTTAGGAACTATATATGATTAATCTCACTATAGAATGACTTATGTATATTTAATAACTTTTGCTTACCTTTTGTTTGAGACAGATGGAATGACCCTTCATTCTATCACATGATCTGCTAACACTTCACGAATAATAAATTCAACTTCATTTATTTAAGAGATGAAGTGGAAATTGTTCAAGGCACGAACAACAGTGATATTGTATCAAAATAAAGTAAGTACTTATTCTAATTCAAATTTTCAACTTTAGGGAAATGATCTTGAAAACCAAAAATGTTGTCCTAGTGATCTTATACCTGATGAATCAGATGGTACCTTAGATCGTCACAAATTTATGGATTTGTGATTACTGGCTTTTCCATAGCCATGTTCTCTACCACTCTCCATCAGAACATGATGGTTAGATTTCTCTTCCATATCCATATTTTCACCTATGTGGAAACCCAGTGATTAGTTTATTTGGGTAATCGTTACATTTCATACTTTAGTTTTTAAAGCCAAGTTTTGTTATTCCCTTTTACGATGTGGGTTTCTATTAAAGAAACTTTCAAATAGTAAACCATTTATAACCCCGACGAATTTCGAGGGCGAAATTCATTTTAAGGGGGGTAGAATGTAACAGCCCAAGATTTTATAAAAAAATATTCTTTTTAATTTTATTAATGTCTTGTGTTGTACGCTACACCAAAAGGAGCTTGCACAACACACATCCTTGACTTGACTTGCATTACACGCAATCACGACCTTCCTCGATAGCGTGTGTAGTACGCAATACCGAGTTTCACTAAACAACGATATGCTATAAAAATATTATTAAAACTAGCCGTTATGAATAGTAATAACCACTTTTTGAAATCCAGTAAATCTTATTTTTCAAAATGAACTTTATTTTTGGATTCGGAGTATCGAATTTAGCCTAAGGTGAAATTTTGGTACTTTTCGGATAACTTTCATATTCTGATGAATAGTGAAAATTACTAAATTATAATTAAAAACAACTTTTTTAATCGAAATAATTAATAGTGATAAATCATTAATTTGAGTGGTTTTAAAGTATATTTAGAATATATTTTTACAATTTAATACAATGTTGGTCATTGGATGTAATTTCACATTTAAACTAGACATAAACAAGTGTCAATCTTTTGATAAATATTGTTTCTTAAAAACACGCTATTTGTTTTAACAGCGGGATTTAATTATAAAATTAATTAATGCAACTTATATGTTGGGAATTTTGTAAAATAGAAATCATTTTTTAATTCGGAATATCAATTATAGCTTAGGGTGAAATTTTGGCATTTTTCTGAAAAACTTCAATTTTTGATGAATAGTGAAACCACTAAGTGGTAGGTTAAAAACAGAATTTTGCATAAAACTTAATTTTACCGCTTCTGTGAATGGAATTTCGAAAATCCGAGAGACACGGTTAATATCAAGGACTAAAATGTGGTTCAATGAGATGAAAATAATTTTTGGTGAATAGTAACTTTTTACTTTTTTTTACCGCGGTTAATAGTAAATAGGGTAACTAAGGGTAAATATGATATTAATATTACCCTAACACATGTCCTAATCCTATTGGACAAGTGTATCTCGACCAAAAACAACCTTAAGTGTAAAATATTATCATTTAGCCCCACTTGGATTAGATTAGGACATTTATTATTATTTAATTCAAAGAAGAGTTAAAAGAGTTAAAATCAAAGTTTATTTACTAAAACATTTTTAATATGGGGTTATACATAAGATAAATTCGATTGTAAATATTCATTAGAAAGCTAAAAAGATTTCCTACATAATGGTATTTTATTTGTAATTTTTAGACATCAAATAATTTAATTAATTTATGACACAAAGATGATGCAGTAATTAACTTATTTATGAAATATTGACATAATTGATGTTATAAACACCAAAATAAATGTAATTTGAGAATTTTTATGAATTCCACTAATTTTATAGGTTACTATGATATATTAATGTTGATTTAATCAACTTGGTTCGAATATTTAATTCTGTTATGACTTTCACAAAAATCATATATCAAATAGTGTCAAAATTGACACAAAATAGTTTTTAAGTCAAATATTATATTATTAATTGTTATTTTATTCCTAAAAATCTAAGGTTCGGCCAAATGACTTAGATAAGGATATATATATTAATAATAAACAATTTGGGGTTCGTTTGGCATGTTATAGTAAGTTTATTAACCATATAGTGAAAGAAAACAAAAAGACACGGTAAAAGTTAAATTATTTAACTTAGAGTTAAATCTAATTGATAAGGTTTAAAATAATATCCAAACATGTCTAAATTTGATTGGTTGATGAGATTACAACCCTATCTCATCTAATCTTCGAATATGAGTCATTTTTGGAGGTTTTTAAGTGGGGTTAGATTTATTATAAATTAATATTTTTAAGAATTCCTAAGGTGCCCCTCTCCTCTCTTATAAAAGGACACCTCCTCCCCCTCCTCCTCACACCAATTTGAGCACTCAAGCTCGGCCAACCCCTGCCAAGTTCTCCTCTCCACTTCCCTAGAAACATCCTAGAGGTTCTGGTCTTCTTAAAAGACCAATTTTAGTGCCCTAAGAGGAGGTCTCAAAGAGGCACTTCAAAGAAGAGGTAATTACCGTTACCAATTCTTTCATCTTTATTTCTTCTTCCACTTCTTCTTCTTAGGTTGTTTCATTACGAAGTAATAACATCAGTATCACTCATATACTGATATGTTATTATAAGTATGAAACAACCCTATTTCACCATCTATCCATCCTACGGAAAAAGAAATCACCGCGCGTGCGTACGTACGGAATACCGTCTCCACGCCGTGGTGTAATCTATTTTCCACCACCACCTTACATGGATGGGTATAATGGTGTAAAGAATAACTATACATAGTTATTAAAACATCATATTGATTCTGATATATTGTATAATCCACTCCAATTCAATTCAATATTTATAGAAATGATATCATCGCTCGTGCGTACGTACGGACTACCGTCTCCACGACGCGATGAGATTCATTCTCTATGTTAACCATTTAAGAATGATTATAATGTATATATAAGAAATAATAATGAAATATATGACATTATAAAGCTACTGGATTTATGTATATATATACATATGTATGTCATCTACTTACTTCCATTTCAAGACAATAAGGAAAGGAAAACAGCGTTCATGCGTACGTACGGACTACCGTCTCCATGAACGGTGTTTTTCATTTTATTTATCTACCTATTATATATATATATATATACTGAATATATATGATATATAAATCATATTTTATATTCTGGAAGTAAGTAAATCATGATATAAGTAATAATGATGTCAAGAACAACAAGTCAAAACACCTACGATAAATGAAACGATTTTACCCAAAACGCTTCTTTAACATGGAATTTACAAAAGAACGGGTAATATAATGTCATAAGTGAACCATATATGATATCATAACAATGAATATGATTCTGTAATAAGTCAATAACATGATTTAAATCATTATACAGGAGGTTCGGACACTTACAAAGCAAGTCGGACCTAAGGTAAGGGAAAATATCACAATCTCATTTTTATTCGAGATTGTTTATTCGTAAGTATTTACTGGGGTGTATTTTATCATCCACATCCATGTTCCCTCAATATGTAATATTGTTTCCATCCACTTGCAATAGTTTAAATCCAATTTTACCCTTAGGTGAGTTTTTAGTAAAGAATATGAAAGGAATCTTTTGTCGTTTTTCCGTACGAGGTACTTTTTGACTTTTCCGACAAAAGTACGAAGAATGTTTTTTTAACTTATACGGCACGAACGGATTTATACTGTTTTATAAAGCCTTATTTTCATGAAGATTCCTCTAAAATATTTCATGACTATTTTCAATAAAATCTCTTTTAAAATTTCATGATGTTTTGTGAAAAGAAATTGATTTTGAAGAAGAAAGGATATTTTCCTCAAGAATTCAATTCAAGTGTTTTATCAAAATTATTTTCCATATAAGATAATAAAGGGTTCTGTTTCTATCCATATTTTTACATTGATTTGACTATGTTGTGATGTAATTATGTTTATGAATTCCTTTATCTTATATGAATGGTTTTATGATGTCATGTTGTTTAAGAATCCCATTTTTATTACATGGGTTATGCAATGATGTATGATTTATGATTTTGTGGCACACATAAGAAAGGATTCATTAAGAGATGGGTGGGACCTATATCTCCCTCCAATGCATTGGGTAAAGATTTTATATCTCATGAGATAGACATGGCTGGAATGGTAGGTTATACCGGTTCAGTGAAACAGGACTGAAACGAGGATTACTCGATTCAGAAAGGGACTTTGTCCACTAAGATAGTCTTGGCAATGAGTCTTGACTAACAAGAAATGATTCTCTATGATTATGTGTGTATGCCACAATGAGTAATGTTTTAAGTTATGATTTCATTTCACTACTATGATTTATCCCATGTTATGAAATTATGCTCTCTTTTGCAGGTTAAGATTTCCAAAAAAGTTATGTTCTTATGAAAATTATGTGATTGATATTTCTTTTGTTTACCCTTACTGAGCATTTGAGCTCACCCTTTTATGTTTCCTTTTCCCCAGGATATAAAGAAAGGTTTTAGGTAAAAAAAAAGGGAAGATCTTTATGGGAGATGTTGAAGATCTTTCACCAGGATTAGAAGATTACGTTCCGAGTTTCCAAAGACACTAAACTATTACGGTCCTTGTGTGTGTGTTTTTGTAATGTACTAAGTATTCCGCAAAAATAATGTAATGTACATGTACGTCAGGCTACGGGTCTCTACAGTAGAGACCCAAGGAATGTTACATGAATCATAATGAAATGTGTTCTTTTTTTGTTGGGAATTCAGGAAAATTGAATAAATAATATGTTAAAATGAATTTAAATTGAAATTTTCATATGACTCAAGAATAAGAGATGGATGCGGGCAGCTTCACATCATAGATGAAGTAGTTCTAGTAGGGTCAGAAGTTGTTTGAGGTATGTTTAGTGAATTTATTACCCTGGCATGTGCCTTATTTGATTAAATAGTTTCTCACTTCTCTTTTACACCCGTTGTAGCCCATTCTCTGGGTCTATATGTAGAGTGACTTCTCATTCCCTTGGTGCTGAGTATCCCAGTTGGAGGTCAGACCAGTTTTATTGTAGTTTTCTAGGGATGTAGACTGATTTTGGGACCACATGAGTCCATTAGGGATCTTATTATACTACAAATGAACCCATATGATATCAATCTAGCAATCAAGTGGTTGTTTTCTATGTAAACCATTATTAACTACTTCTCAATATGATCTGTGTTGTCTGATATGGGTTGTCAGCCTGTAGCTTTTGATTCTGCGTAGACTTCTCAAGTGGGAATTCATTGTACAGAGTCACATATTTCCTTAAATTTGGATATTTCAGTGGGATCATCTTATATAAAGAGTGTAGAGGTTTCAGGGGTTCCTAGAGAGGTTTTGGATGTCTTTCCTAGAGTGCTTGTGATTCTACCCCTGGATGTGACGTTGAGTTCCAGATATACTTACAACCTAGTGCCCATCTGATTTCGAGATCTCCCTATCAGATGGTGCCTTCTGAGATGGGGGAGTTTAGGATGATGTTTGGTATTCTGGTGATGAAGTGTTTTATTAGGCCAAGTGTGTCATTTTGGGTGGTCTGGTCTAGTTTTCGAAGAAGGAAGATGGTGTTCTAAGACTATGAATATACTACCAGAGACTGAATCATGGGATGGTTAAAAACTATTAACCCCTCCAATGAATAGATGATCATTTTTACCAGTTAAATAGAGAAGGATGGTTCTCGGAGATCTACATTTGGTCTCAATATCTCTAATAGTTGGTAAAAGATGGTTACGTCCCAAAGACTACATTTAGGATAAGGTATGGGCACTTTAAGTTCATTGTCATGCCATTCGGCAATAAATTTTTTTTGGCTTTCTTCATGGGGATCATGAACACTGTTTTCTATGAGTTCATAGACCGATTTATCATCATGTTCATCGACATAATTCTAATATACCCAAGGTCAGAAGGGGAAGCATGTTGAGCATCTAAGGTGGTCTTGGAGTTCCACCAACACTACCAGATCTACATGAAGTTCACTAAGAGCATGTTCTGGACACAAGAGGTTATATTTTTTAGAAACATAGTGTCTCGTAAAGGTATAGTGGTGGACCCATCAAAGGATGAAGCAGTTTTTTCTTGGGTATCACCCAAGAATGTAGTGGAAGTTTATAGTTTCCTAGGTATGGAAGGCTATTATCAGAGATTCTTTCCTAACATCTTTTTAGATTCATCTCCATTTATAAATTTGACTAGAAAGAAATAGGCCTTCGTGTGGTGTGACCAGAGTCATGCAACTTTAAACTATTATAAGGGGAAGCTGGTTGGTGCTCTTGTTCCCAGGATTCTAGAAGGAGTGTTTTTTGAAGTGTTTTGTGGATATTTCAGCCTAGGCTTGAGATGTGTCATCATGTTTTTGTATGGAGTGATCTCTTATGGGTCAAGGTAGTTATTTTCTCAAAAAAATATCTATGCCATCCATGAACTGGAGCGTACAAGAGTCATATTTTCTATAACATTTTAGAGGAATTACCTCATCGAGGAGCTCTTTGTGGTCCTCAGAGATTAGAAGATCCTAAGTTATATCTTCTTCTAGTGAGACATGAACCAGTGAAAGTGAAGGTGGATGAAGTTTCTCTAGGACTAAGACATCGAGATCTCTTACACCCCAGGAAAAGGGAATGTGGTGTCCAATTCCTTGAGTAGGAAATTTTAGAAGGAGTTGGTTTAAGAATCTATGGATGCATCGAATGAGATGGAGGTGTTGACCGCTTTGCACCAAAATGCTTGGGAGAATAATGGAATATGCTACTCATATTAGATGAAAGTGTAGTATTTCGTTGTCTGGTAGGTAGAGGAGTCTAAGTGGGGAGACTCAGAGGCTAATGTGATGCATGATCACATTTTACAGGGTGATGATCAGGAGGGGTGTTCAGAAGATAATCAGAATCAGATGTTATTCTGTGGGAAGATTATTTTCCCATTGGAAATATGAGAGGGATTTAATTGTGAGTTCCATATCTCACCTCTTCCAGTACAACCTATATTTTCCAAGATGTACCGAGGCCTGAGGAAATATTTATGGTGGCCTGATATTGAAGAAGGTTGCAGTGGAGTTTGTTGAAAATTGCCTAGTGTTCCAAAGGATGAAGGATGAGCAATATGTTCCTGGCAGTCTGTTCCAGCCCTTAGATTTTCCTGAATGGATGTGGGATGAAATTTATATGGATTTCCTCACAGAAATACCTGGGTCTCTTGGAGGCTGTTATTATTTCTGGGTAGTGGTGGATCAGTTGATGAAATCAGCTCACTTCATGGTGATCAATGAGTCGAGCACAGCGGATGCCTTAACACAAATTTACATAGGTGAAGTGGTGCTGGTGCATGGACCTCAAATTTCCATCAATATGGATCAATATTTATGGTTTACCTATGGAGTCTAGATGATGATACATCATTATTTTCTCACTCAGTTACTCTTTAGCACTGCTTTCCACTCTTAGACAGATGGGAAAATATAGTGGACTACCCATACATTGGAGGATATTCTATGAGGTTATTTTCTGGACTTCATAACAACATGGTTATAACAAATTATCTTGGTAGAGTTTTCTAACCAAAATATTTATGACTCTACCATTTGAATGTCACTATTTTAATCCTTGTGTGGAGGGTAGTGTCGGTCACCGTATGCTGGACAGAGGTTGGGGAATCATCCCTTCTTGGACCATAGTTAGTGTAGAGAACAATGAAGAAGGTTCATCTTGTGCTTGAGAGGATGAAGGTAGCTATGGAATAGAAGACCTCATAAGTAGATCATAGGATGAGGCTATTGGTGTTCATGTATGGTGACCACGTATTCCTAATGGTCGCCCCTTGACTGGGGTAGCAAAGGTTTGGCAGAGAAAGAAATCTTTCTCCCGGGTTCATTAGAACTTTTGCGGTATTGGTATAAGTTGGTGATGTGGCATATCAGATGGAATTTCCACTAAGGAAAGAGAGGATCCACAAAGTTATTCATGTCTCTCACCTCTGTTGGTATCTATACAATGACTCCCATGTCATTAACTGGGGAGAGTTGAATATTGAGGACGACAAAACAATCATGGAGAGACTTGTAATAATCGATGATCATAGGGAGAATCTACTGCATGGACATAATATTATTTGGTTCATGTGTTATGGACGGATAGCGGCCTCATGGAGAGTACTTAGGATCAGGAGTCACAGATGTTTACCTAGTACCCAGAGTTGTTCTGAGTTTTTCTATTGTGTTTGTCTTTGTTATTTTCATGTGATGTAATTATTGACCTCGTTTTCAATGAGAAGAGTTATTTTATAGTTCTCTGAATGTCTATGAAATGTTCGAATGTGTAGGGAAGGAAGGAACTAATCTTCAATCATGACCCATTAATGCGGATGTGACTAAAGTCGTGCGAGTGAATCAGTGCCTCCCAAAAGGGATCATATCATAACATGAAGTAGGGAGCTCCCTAATCCATGTGTTTGGAAAAGGTGAACTTGGTATTTGTATAATTGTTGGTGGTAGTGGGGGCCTTTATGGTTCCATAGTTGTTCAAAAGTTATATGACACTGAGGTTTTCTTGGATGTCAAGGTTTTCAATTCTTCTTTTGAATAACACATAGTAGTCTATCCTTTAGAGGTATCTCACGATGTGGTTGTTCGAACCCCTCTATCTTCTGGTTTTATTTTGGAATCTTGAGGATGAAAATAGTTTAAGAGTTATCGGATGTAATAAACCCAAATTTCACATACCTTTAATTTATAAAAAAACAAGAGTTTTGCGGGTTTTGGGAGGCAATGACAACTCGTTCTAATAGTCTTCAAAAAATGCAATTTTCCATCATCATGTCAGTGCATCGGCATGTCAGTGTGTTGACATGCCAATGATTCAATATATCAGTGCATCAACATGACAATGTGTTAGCTTGATAGTTTCTTGGTGTCAGTGAGTCAAGAGCATCAGTGGTGGTGATTATGGAGCGTCATCATTGGTGATTCATGAGATTTAGTGTTGTTGCTTTATGAGTGTTGGGATCGGTGAATCAGGAGCGTTGACATCAGAGAGTCAGCTGTGTCGGTGTCGGTAAGTCAAGAAGATGGTAGGTCAAGGGAATTGGTGATTCATTGCATCAATAGCTCAAAAATGTTGGCTCGGTGTCGGTAGGACACATCAGTAGCTCACCCATTACTGGCTCAGTGTTTGGGAATCACCCATCAGTTGCTCGTTTACAATTTTTTTAGTTTTTGACAGTCTTCTCAGTTTATATCCTCTTCCATATTATTTGATACAAACTGAGTTTAAATCAGTCCTTTTTAATTTTCAACATCATTTTAATGGATAATAATAATATCACTAATAGCCTAAAATTTTTGGGGATTTGAGATACTCAAACTAATTAATCTTTCCCACAATCCCCTATTAATCACATTTGGAAACAATTATTCCTTTAAAATAGGATATGTTTCTTAAATACTGAGATCATTGTTTTTTCTATTTCTCCATGGTGAATTGAGATCCTTCCTCCCATTATCTTATCTTTCCTCTTGGTACTTTACTTTATATTTGTTTGTACTTTATATCAGTTTTACGTTTAAACATGCATGTGGTATTAGATTTTCTCTTTTCTTTTAACTTTATTTTTTGGAATTTTGGGGGATTTACCATCTTATCTATGTAGCTTTTTAATTTAAAAGTGTAATTCCTTCCATTTATTTGTTTTATATTTTATACCCTTGGTTCTAGTCGCTTCTCCAAGGCCTATTGAAGGTAGGGCTCTGGGGTCATTATCTCTCCTTAATCTTGAGGGAAGAAGGACATGGAACTTTTTAATCCCTTACCTAATCTTGAAGATGGTGGGCTGTTACACCATTTATCCTCCCAAAATCCTTAGTCAAACTCTATATTTCAATGGTCTTCCAAAAATTCTAAATCTAGATCTATTAAGAAGAGATCTAAAAGAGGTCCACTGAAGAAGAAGTAATTGTTTTACCAACTTACTCAAGTTCATTTATTATAATACATCCTATTGATATGTATTTTAAATAAATAATTAATAAATACATTAGAATATATATTATAAGATTTTATAATAATTATTTGAGAACCATATTCCATAATTTATCCATCTTATGAAAAAAGAAATTATTGTGTCTGTGTATGTACAGCTTACCGTCTCCATGTCATGGTGTAATCTGTTTTTCATCACCAATTTATATTTATGGATATAATGATGCAAATAATGGGTATATATAATAAATAAGACAATATATTTATTATTTATAAATTAAATTACCATAAAAATCATTACCATTTCACTTATTAAAGGAATGATAGCATCGCTCATGCGAACATACAATGTACGGTCTCCACGACATAATGTGAATCATCTTCAATATCCAAAATTAAATAGTGGATTAAATAATTATTTATTAAGTTCATGTTATATTTATAACATTAATTTAATTATGGATATTTTTTATCTATATCCTATGAAAAATAACTTAAACAGTAATGATAAAAGATGCATAAGAAAATGAAGGATTTAACACCCCCAACAAGGGTAATAATGAAATATTCTCAACAAATGGGAGATAAAATAATATAAGAAGACCCTTTATGATATCATAAATATAATAAATTTATTGAATAAGTTAATATATCACTTAGTATCATTACATAGGTGGTTAAAAAATTCACATCTAAAAGGAAGTGTGTTGTAAGGGCTTCCCCATCTCACTTTTTATTTTTTTTGTGATATATGACATTTTCAATACTTATTTCTTGTGTGTGGAATATGGATACTTTTCATTGATATATAATATCCCAAATCCCAATAAATTTATGCTATTAAATTTTTTATTTGATAATTGTTACTTTTATGGGGTATAGGATCTTCCTGATTACATGTTGTAAGGTATTTCATAACTCAATATTCATTCATTTGGTTGAACATCCATATCAATGATTTATTCATGATAAGGATATGGGTGAATTTAATATTGAATATATACTAGTTTTTGTCCATGATTTATGTGTATTTTTAGTGAATAAACATTATTGATTCACTTTTCATAAACACAAAACTATATAAGGTTTCTATATTGAAAGATATTTGAATTATTGTGGAAAACATTTTAAATCTATATATTTTACTCAATATGGAAACTTATTGATAAGACTTCGTAGTTAATGAGTTAAATATATAATTTTGACATATAATGAATGCTTTGGACATGAAAAAATCGGTATATATTGAATGTAAAAAATATATTCCTTGAATTGGATTCTCATCAGATGAATAATGTGGCCAAATTAAATGGTCTTTACACATTAATATTA
>CAUJRU010003578.1:0-39708 GCA_963277665.1 Viscum album
AAAATTCCGCCGGAAACCTTGACGTACTCGATCGGTGGTGGTGCCGGATCCCGGCTCGTAATCCGCATGATGTGCGGCTCGCCAATCTCTCCAGAGGCGACTGCTTCTCGAATCCGCGCGAAACTCGTATCAAACCGACGATTGAAACCGACCTGAAACTTAATCTCCGCTTTTTCCACAATCGCTAAAGTTTCATCAATCTGTTCCAAATCTAAGGAGATCGGTTTCTCACAAAAGACGTGTTTCCCTGCCTTCGCGGCGGCTTGACTGATCTCAACATGCGTATCGGTAGCGGATGCTATCAACACTGCTTCAATCTGTGGATCAGCCAAAAGCGTTGTATAATCGCTGGTTGTCTTTGGGACATTAAACTGCTTCGCAACGGATGCGACACCGGCGGGGTCCAAGCTGCAAATCGAGACTAATTCGACTTCCGGTATATTCTGGGCGAGGTGTTCTATATGCAGTTTACCGATACGTCCTGCACCGATAACACCGACACCGATTCTTGAGGAGTTTTTTCATCAAAGACCTTTATTAAAAGTACTAAAGTTTGGACAATTTATAGTAAAGATCGAAACAGGCAGACAGGTTTTTAGGAAAACAACGCTCACCAATGCTGGCGAGGATTGTATCCTCGCCTTCCCAATAATGTTAATCTTACCGTTATAAGATTGAATTCAGGTACCGAAGATTCCGCTCGGCACTCTCATAAGGACTGCCCATCCCCGGCAAGACATCCTGCTCCACCACGATCCAACCGTCGTAACTCCGCTTCCGCAATTCTGCAAGGAACGCAGGAAAGTCAACATCACCCTTGCCTAATTCGCAAAAAACGCCATTTCCAACAGATTCAAAATAATCCCATTCATTTTTGCGAGAACGGGCAGCGATATCGGGATGACAATCCTTGAAATGAACGTGCCCAGACTCGCTCGGCATGACGAATAAACGCCGCAATCTGTCTCTGTGAGAGTTGGGACATGTTTTGTCCGTCGATGTAAACTTGACCCTCTGTCGGTTGGTCGAGTGCGCCGATCATATTAAAGAGTGTGGATTTTCCCGAACCGGAGGGGCCCATTAGCGAGATGTACTCTCCGCGTTCAATCTCAATGTTGATGCCATCCAAAGCGCGAAGGATATTTGAACCCATACGATATTCTTTGACAACATCTTCAGTTTTCACAACGATATCCGGCATAATTTTCCTCCGTGCTTATACCTCGGTACGCATTGCTTCGGCAGGCGGTAGTTTCGCCGCGCGCCATGCGGGGAACGATGAACCGATAACAGCCAGAATCATGCCCAGAATGCATCCAAGTAAGATGATAACGATAACACCGAGTCGCATTGTTCCATCTTCAGGCTGCGCGGGTAACAAGGGGAAGTAGAAAAATAGGTCTAACCCATAGTCTTTAAGTCCTAAAAGGACAGCCCCGAGTGTGCCGATAAGTGCTCCGATGAGTGCGCCTGAAAACCCTTGAAACCCTGATTCAAGCAGGAACAGTCGAACCACGAATCCGTCTAACGCGCCGAGACATTTCATCGTCCCGATCTCGCGGAAGCGTTCTGTGACTGCCATTAGCATTGAATTCGCGATACCGACAACACAGACAATCAGAGACATAATAATCAACCAGATGTCTTTTGTGGAAATGCCTGCTTCCGTTGTATCTTCAAAGGTATTAATTGTTGATTGTCGTCCGCTCTCCTGTAGCGCGAGTCCGATTTCGTTGTTTGTCCACACTGAGACAAGGAAAGCAATACCGAGCGTAATACCCGCTGTCGTGATGATTGAACGACCAAAGCGGATTTTCAAACTCTGGAAACTAATCCGTAGCGATTCTACGAAAGGGAGATCAATTTGTTCTTCAATTGGTGCTCTTTGCTGCAAATGTCTGTCTCCTTATTTTTAATTTTATATTTATTCCAATGTTTATTTTACCAAATTTACAATTTTAGGTCAAGTTTTTCGTGAATTTGTTCGTCACACGAGATTGACTTTTCGGTTTCCGGTTGTTATACTAAGGACAGAGGCAGGTATGAATTGATGTTCCGAAGATTTTTCCCTTATTCATTGCTTTTGTTATCCGTTGGTATATTGTGTTGGTGGACACCGGTTTTGGCGCATGATGCTTTCTATCCACATCACCGCGAGGATTTTGAAAACATGACGCGCCGCCGCGAGTTGCGAGGCACTGTCCTCCTGAGCACCGCCGTTTTTCTTTGCGTTCTTGGAACGGTGGTCTATGTTGCCTTGCGAAAGAGCAAAGATACTGACAACACCGACGAGAGTGATACGAAAACAGTTCAGGAACGTTTGGGGGCTGCTGCGAATGGCGCAGCAGGTGCTGCGAAACGTGTCCTCAATGCGGACGGACACGTCGCGGCGGCTGCCGAAGCAGCACTCACGACCTATGCGGAAGCATCCGGTGTGACGTGGCGACCGCGTTCTGACGGGAAGGGTCGTGCCGAATCCGTGCCGTACCAAATTCGATGTAAAATTGGATCTGATGTCGTTACTCTTAGCATTGATGCGGAAGTTATCCAATTAAAGGCGGAACACGATTTTTCTAAAACAGGCTTCGGTTCGCACGGAGCAGCAGGAAAGGCAAGGACATCTGTTGTGTTAAGAATAGGGGATAAGGAGCAGTAGCGGGTAGAATACTTATGACTTGAGTTGGTTGATGAGTGACGCGCTATAACCAGCACCAAAACCGTTATCGATATTTACGACGGTAACGCCAGAGGCACAACTATTTAGCATCCCTAACAGGGCGGCGAGTCCACCAAAACTGGCACCGTAGCCGATGCTTGTTGGAACTGCAATGACGGGGCAGTTTACCAAACCGCCAACGACACTTGGCAGCGCGCCTTCCATGCCTGCGACAACGATAATAACACGGGCATTCAGGAGTTTCTCGTGGTTGCTTATTAACCGGTGTAATCCAGCCACGCCGACATCGTAAAGGCGTTCTGGTTGGTTTCCCATCATCAGTGCCGTTTCAACGGCTTCCTCAGCGACTGGCAGGTCGGATGTGCCAGCAGAAACAACAAGTATCCCTGGAATGCCCTCATCTGCCTCAGATTGCTTGACGGCGATCGTTCGTCCAAGCGCGTTATAGCGTGCTGTGGGTTGAACTTCTTTCACCGCCTCATACATGTCCGGGGTGGCACGGGTTGCAAGGAGTGGGTGCCCTGCTGCGAGGATATGTTCGCTAATCTGCTTGATGTGTTCAATCGTCTTTCCTTCACAGAAAATGACTTCGGGAAATCCTGTGCGGAGTTGACGATGGTGGTCGATTTTTGAAAATCCTAAGTCTTCAAAAGGAAGTGTACGGAGAGATTGAAGTGCATCGTTCACTGCAACCTCTCCGTCTTTAACCTGTTCAAGCAGGATTCTTAACTTTTCAATTTCCATTCGTTTACTATGGTGGGACCTCCACTGTTTGCAGCACTTGTAAGGAGGGATCCTACTGCCTGCCGCCTTTTATTTCCGTCCACACACTATGAAAAACACTTAGGCTTCCTCAGGAGCTTCTTCGTCAGTTTCGTCGCCATCAACACCTGGGATTGACCCGGCGATTTTGGTGCGGACATCTGCGGAGACTTTACGTCCTGTTTCTACAGCACTCTTCACCTGTTCGGTTGCTTGATGGAGGCGTTCTTTTCCGGTGTCTACCATATCGTGAACGCTCTCTTTGCCCTGTTCTACGATGGTCTGGACACCTTGCCTTGCGCTATCGGAGGCTTGGCTCGCGAACTCAACCGTCCGATTTTTGGCTTCGACTGATGTATCACGAATCTTCTTGCGGGTTTCCTTGCCAGAACTCGGGGCGTAGAGCAGGCTGATAACCGCACCTGCCATAAAACCAGTAAAAAAGGCGAAGATCATTGCGAGTCCGTTGTTCTGTCCGTTGTTACTCATTTTTTTGTCCTTTCTATTAAGTTAAGTTCGTTTTGGGAAAGCTTAACGATTTCCAAAACTTGATGTTAGAATTTACGAGAATCGTTATAAAAAGTTTCAATTCTCATGTTTATCTTTTGAAGCTACTATTTTTTAGTGTGTTCTATCGTAATACAAACGTTGCGCTTGTTGTGCTGCTTTAATATCGGTAGTCTATGAATCTCAGGCTATTCAGTTTGTTCACTCGGTGTATCAACTATCGGTTCGTCCTCTTCTGGTTCATCTGGTTGTGTAGAGGTGAAACTATCCCATCCGGCTTTGATACCTTGCCATAAGCTTACAATATCGGAAAGTGAGACTGCCAGTTGATTCCGAAAAAACGCCGCTTGCTCAAGTGTTTGTCCAGAAAAGTTACTCACTTTTTGGACCAAGTCATCGAGTTCTTGGATGCTTTGATTCAGAGCACCGCTCATTTCTTGGATATTGTGTACGGTCGGTTGAATTTCGGACTCGCTAATTCCTTGTAGGGAAGCTGTCAATCCGTTAAGGTTTTGTAGCAGCTGCGGTAGTTCCTTATTCACCTCTTTCACCGTTTTATCCACGTCGGCGATTAGTTCACCGATTTCCTGATTAACAATACTTTCTGTGGAATTCAGCGTATTTCGGATGCTATTTAGAGAATCTCTAAGGCTACCAACAGCAGCGCACATATATGCCGCCAGAGCTGTAAGCGCAAGTAGGAGGATACCTAAGCTGAATTTCCAAAAAAGTGAAGCAATCAAACCCCAATCCATGACGTCTCCTTTATGTATGATTAAGATACCATTTCCGGTAGACGGCTTTTCAAGAACGTCTACCTTATGAAAAGTGATGTTTGTGAATTCAAGTTTTCAATTGTTGTCGGACGATTTCACTGGCTGTTGCAATTGCTGTGTCTACTTTGCTCGGATCTTTGCCGCCGCCTTGTGCGAGTTCAGGGCGTCCGCCACCACGACCATCTGCCAACTGGGTTAATTCGGAGACGATTTTCCCTGCATTCAAACCAGGGTCCTTCACGAGGTCTGCGGTTACACCGACCACAAAAGCCACCTCATTTCCGGTTACAGCGGCAAGGGCGACGACCCCGGATTCTAAACGGGTTTTGAGTTCATCAACAAGCCGCCGCAATCCGTTTCTATCTGTGTCTGCTACGAGCGATGCGACGACCCGGATGTCTTCAACAAGCGCCGCACCTTCAACGAGGGTGCTGACGTTGGCGAGTGCGTGCTGGCTTTTGAGTTGTTGGAGCTGCTGTTCCAATTCTCGTTGTTCCTGAAGCAATCGTTCGATCCGTTCGGGCAAATCAGTTTTGGGCGTTTTCAGCAGATTCGCTGCGTTGGCGAGTAGAGCAGTATCTTCTTGGACGGTTGTTACGGCTGTGGTACCGGTCAGTGCCTCGACGCGTCGGACCCCTGCAGCGATACTGCTTTCGCTCATCAATTTCACAAAGCCGAGTTCGCCAGTCGCCTGAACGTGGGTGCCTCCGCAGAGTTCAACGCTGTATTCACCAGCCTGCACGACACGCACGATATCTCCATACTTATCGCCGAAGAAGGCTAAGGCACCCTTCTCTTTTGCCGCATCCAACGGCATTTCACTGATAGACAGTGCGTCATTTCCGCGAATTTTTTCGTTGACGAATTCTTCAATGTCCTGCATCTGTTCCGGTGAAACAGCTTCGTAGTGTGAGAAGTCAAACCGCAGCCTACCCGCTTCGACGAGCGAACCTGCTTGTCCAACGTGTGTTCCAAGAACGTGTCGCAGTCCGCTGTGCAGGAGGTGTGTCGCTGTATGGCTCACAGCAACGGCACTTCGGTGCGTTGTATCAATTTGTGCTTGCACAGCGGTGTAGGGTGTGATTTCGCCTTCAATCACCTTACACTTGTGGGCAACCAGGTCCGCGGAAGGTTTGAGTGTGTCTTGGACAGCCAACTTCGCGTTTTGACTTTCAATTGTGCCGATGTCACCGACCTGTCCACCCGATTCGCCGTAGAAAGGCGTTCGATTAAGGAGCACAAATACCTCTTCTCCTTGCTGTGCACTGCCTATCGACTCAGCCTCCGCAATTAAAGCGACGATTTCTGCTTCAATGTTGTTTTGTGTGTAGCCGACAAATTCCGTCTTACCGTGCTCTTTAAGGACTTCGGCGTAAATAGAAATCTCTTCGTCTTTGGTGCCACCTCTCGCCTCCCATGCTGCTCGCCCACGCGCGCGTTGTGCTTCCATACTCTGTTCAAACCCAGCATCGTCAACAGTGAACCCACGCTCCCGGGCGAGCATCTCTGTCAGATCGAGGGGAAAACCGAAGGTATCATACAGCTCAAATGCCCGTTTTCCGTCGAGTTGTGTGCTCTTTTTTTCTGTGAGTGTTTCAAATGATTGATCAAGCAGTTCGAGTCCGCGTTCGATTGTTTGATGAAAGCGGTGTTCTTCGCCCTGAATTGTGCGGGTAATAAACTCGCGACGCGGTAAGACATCAGGAAATACATCACCAAGCAATTCGATAACGTTGTCAACGAGTCGGTAGATGAAGGCTTCGTTCATCTGTAATTTCTTACCGTAAAGCACTGCGCGTCGTAAAATTCGGCGGATAACGTAGCCTCGCCCCTCATTGGACGGCATAACACCGTCGCCGATGGCGAAAGTTAAACATCGGATATGATCGGCGATAACTCGATGGGGTAAGCCCCGTTCATCATCAAAATAGGCAGTGTCTGTCATATCAGCAATAGTTGACAAGAGTGGTGTAAAGAGGTCCGTCTTGTAGTTTGAATCGACACCTTGCAATATAGAGGTAATCCGCTCAAAGCCCATGCCTGTATCT
This sequence comes from Viscum album, assembly GCA_963277665.1. NCBI lineage: Eukaryota > Viridiplantae > Streptophyta > Magnoliopsida > Santalales > Viscaceae > Viscum > Viscum album. The sequence continues at coordinate 6,771 of CAUJRU010003578.1, forward strand.
ACGTGTGTCGCTGGCAGCGATTCAAGCGCACCGCTTTCGTTCCGATTGTATTGAATAAACACCAGATTCCAGATTTCTCGGAACCGATCGCTGATGTTCGGGCCGGTGTTTGGATCATTCGCGGTTTCAGGATAGGCTTCAACACCCATATCAACAAAAAGTTCGCTGCAGGGTCCGCAAGGTCCCGTCTCTCCCATTTCCCAAAAATTGTCCTTATCGCATCGACGGATACGTGAGAGCGGGATATCTGTCTCTTGGAGCCAAAGTTTCTCTGCTTCGTCATCTTCAAGATGGACTGTTGCCCAGAGACGTTCCTTCGGAATCTGCCAAAGTTCGGTCACCAATTCCCATGCAAAGGCGATCGCTTCCTGTTTGTAGTAATCGCCGAAGGACCAGTTTCCGAGCATTTCAAAGAAGGTATGATGGCTTGGCGAATAACCGACCTCTTCAAGATCGTTGTGTTTACCACTGACTCGCAGACATTTTTGTGTGTCAACGGCGCGCGTATACTCCCGCTGTCCAATGCCGAGAAACACATCTTTGAATTGGTTCATTCCAGCGTTGGTGAATAACAGCGTCGGGTCATCTGCTGGTATCAAGGATGCACTCGGTACGACTGCGTGCCCGTTTTTGCGGAAGTATTCTAAGAAACTGGCTCTGATTTCATCTGATGTCATTATGTGGATCCTCTCCTGTTTATCCTGTTCCTATTATAGTCTATTCTTGCTGAGAAGTCAAGAGAAAAGGGAAGATGAAAAACTTCAGTATTTGAGGAAGCATATCGGTTTCATCTTTAAAAAATTTGTTCAAGGACTTGCCGAACGGTTTCTGATTTGAACCCGCGCCGTGCCAAAAATCCGTGTAATCGACGCTTGGCGACATGAATCGGTAGCCGCTGATACTGCTTCATCCGTTTTTGGGCGATTTCAAGGGCGACTGTCGTTTCGTCTTCGGTTTCTACTTTCGCTACAACTTGCTCCGCTGTTTCCCGGTCGATACCTTTGCCGATGAGTTCGTGCTTAAGCAGTGTTTTTCCGCGCGGATTAGATTTTTGCCTGCGAGCTATCCAATTCTCTGCATACTTCCTGTCGCGAATATGTCCTGAACGAATCAACTCTTCAATGGATGTCGTAATTGCTTTGGTTGAGAAGCCTTCTCGTTGAAGCCGTTGTTCCATCTCATTTTTGGTGTAAATTTTTGACTTTGCTGCGGGACGAGAATGCTCTGATTCATCTGCTGTGGCGTTGTCTTTTTCTTCACGGATTAACCTGAGCGCGTAGTTTTTCGCACGCATTACTTCATCGGCTGCAATTAACTTTTCGATAGTCTCGGCTTCAATTTCTAAACCGATGCGCAAACCAAATTTTTCAATTAAGGATGCGTGGACTACAACAAACGGAGAACCGTTCAGAAAGAGTTGTTGATGTGATGGCAATTCGGGTGCTGCCTGAATATTGGTAATTTTCTGTTTCATGGTGGCTCTCGGCTTTCGGAAACGATCAGCCGTCAGCGGTCAAAAACCTGAATCGACGCTGAATGCATATATGGCGTTCAGTGGGTAGGGGCTGTGGCGGTTAACATTTCTGCTACTGCCACAGGTTCCCTCTTTGCCGAAAGCCGACTGCTTACGGCTATTCGTCTATTCGCTGCCGTTGCTACCTGCCCAGAGGGCACCGCGTTCTAAAAGCGTTCCGAACATGTCATGCTGGCACGCCGAAGGATCATGACCGAGCGCGAGGTAGAAAACTTTACCTTCGCCCCAGTTTTTTGTCCATGCCACTGGTGCCGCGGCACCTTTCCATAATGCGGATGCGAGTATATGGTTCCGTGGATCGTAATCAAGGATATACTGCTCATCTGTTACGATGAACTCGTCAAGTCCTTGTGTAATTTCGTGCTCACTGTCGACGATACTGACTTGATAGTCGCGATAGCGTGGGTGTGTAACAAAATAACCACCTACCATTGAGCGATACTCAGGACACCCACGGAACGAATCAGCTGCAGAGTGCACACCAACATATCCCTTCCCAGAAGCGACATGGTTGAGTAAGCCGTTCTTTTGCGCGTCCGAAATCTCACCGACTGTGTAATAGAAAACGATGAGATCATACGGATCTAAATTCGGTGAGACGAGGGCGTCCAAGTCCTCCTCGACTCTGGTAATCTCAAATTCATCTCGCTGTGAGAGCACATTCACGATTTCGTCACTGCAGCCTTTCCAATCATGGATCGCTCCACCTGCGAAAACGAGTGTGTTAATTTTTGCCATTCGTTAGCCTCCTTCTTATTTAGTATCGCTATTATACCACGCGCGCAGAAATACGGGTAACTTTTTTTCTCGTACGCTGGGGCTGGAGGTGCGTAAATATTTTGTTAAAAGTTTAGATTGGATGGGTGGAAGGCAGCAAGGATAGAAGTCTGATGGATGGATTTGCATGGCAAAGGGTCTTGTGATATAATGATAGCAGATATCAGAATATCTGCTGCGGTAGGTGGATGTGGTCACATTTGTGAAGGGTTTTTTATGAAGTTTCGGTTCCGGATATTGTCTACTAACAAACGGCGACAACGAGATGTGAGAAATTTCGGTCTGTTGCTACTGCTCATCGGTTTTTGTTTGCATGATCCAGGTCATAGTTCTCTCAAATACCTTGGTGTCCTGATGTTGCTGTGGAGCGGGATGTCATGGTTGGTACAAAAAGCGTGGTCTGCGGGTTGGTTCCAAGATGCTGCTTGGGTTCATCTGATCGCCCTCGTTGTTTTGATTTTCGTAGATGTCCAAGTTGGGCGCATCCTGCGCGTCGCCGAGACTGCTGTTGTCAATTTTTCAGAGCAGATGCTACAGAAAGGATTATCTGAGCCACCTGAAAAGCGTGAACCGGTTGCAAAATTTGAGCATGGAGATGCAATTCGTTCAATAGCGTTTTCACCTGTTGATGCTTCCGTTTTGGTAAGTGCTGGTGGTGATACGATAAAACTCTGGAACCGAGACGCACCCGACACACCAGAGATACTCCGATTTGAACGTTACACGGATGGTGTTGATTCCGTTGCTTTTTCGCCGGATGGCGAACGCCTTGTTGCAGGTGGTGATGAAGGTATAACGCTGTGGAGCGTCCCTGAGAAACGCTTTATCAATGCTTTTGATTATGATACGGCTACCGTTGCTTTTTCGCCGGATGGACAGCGAATAGCGGGAGCCGCTTGGGACCTAAATCTATGGGACATCACAGACAGCAGTAGTTTCAGGAAGGTAGGACTCTTCAAGCACCGCACGCACGACGCGTTCGTGCAAGGGATCGCTTTTTCACCGGATGGGAAATGGCTTGTCTCTGGGGACTCTCAAGGCGAATTAAAGGTCTGGGACGTTCAAAATGAGCGGGCGGCTATTCCACCGCTGAAAGGTGGAAAATCATCAATCCGTTCTGTTAAATTTTCCCCTGACGCAGCTAACCATATCCTTGCCAGCGCGGGACCTGATGGCGATGTACTATTGTGGCGTACAACTGATTGGCAAATTGGTCATAGGATTTCAACAGGAACTGTACTGGATATTGCTTTCTCATCTGATGGAAACACACTCGCCAGCGTAGGGTGGGATACAGTGGACTTCTGGACGGTAGAAAATGGGACATCTATCATCTCATTTAAAGAGAGAGCAAGATCCATTGCTTTCTCACCAAACGGTGCTACTTTTGCCACCGGTGGGACGGATGGTTTTCTTCGTATCTGGGACGTTCCTCAGCAGTTAGCGATGCAGGATGCCGTCCGAATTATTTACTTCCTTCCCAAGGGGGCTCGCCCGCAGCTGAATATACGGGCGAAAATTGATAAAATCATCAGGAAGGTGCAGCACTTTTACGCGGAGCAGGTAGAAGACCACCGATTGGATAGAAGATCCTTTACTTTTCAAACTGATGAAAAGGGTGAAGCGCGAGTGTATCTGGTAAAGGGTAAATTTACCGCTGCTTACTATTTGGAGAAGACACTCGCAAGAGTTGAGGACGAAATAGAGACGCATTTTGATCTTTCGAGAAATGTCCACTTTATTGTTGTAGAACTCGGCAGCAAAAGAATAGAAGAGAATGTATGCGGTCAAGGTCGAGTCAATTTGATTTGGGGTGGTGGAGAATTGTGGCAGGCAAAGTCGGGATTGGCGGGTATCCCGACCTTTAAAAATTGCTTCAATTGGCAGACCGTTGCACACGAACTCGGACACGCTTTTGGCTTAGATCACGATTTTCGGAATGATAATTATCTAATGTCTTATGGTAGAGGGTCAAAACGGCTGTCTCAATCTGCTGCACACTGGCTGTCTCAAACGCGTTTTTTCAAACCCAACCAACGGTTCTTTGATAAGCCCGCCACAATTAAGATGGAACGCTCGCCGCCGGATACTCAATTTGAAATTACTGATGCGGATGGCATCCATCAAATCCAACTGCTTGTTGCCCCAACAAGTGAAGTGCCTCCTGCGGGTTACGAAGTGAGCGCGGATGAAGAGAAGAATAAGGACAGTTGGAAAAAGTATAAAGAGGACAAGGGACTCATGTTACATAGCCACTATAGGTTGGATGGCGAAGAGCAGAAGGTTGTTGGGTTGCCGGATGTCCAAACCGAAAAAGTCGAAATTCAGATGATTGATGTACATGGCAATATCACCTGGCGGAGATTTGATCTCAGCGAAAATTCAGAGCAGCTACTCGAAAATCCCTAATTTTCACGAAAAGGAAACCATAATGTCAAAAAAAATTGCCATCTTTCCGGCGAGTTTCGATCCGGTCACGAATGGACACACCGACCTCATTGATCGGATTTGCAACCTCGATGTTTTCGATGAACTCGTTGTTGCTATCGGTGTGAATCCTGCGAAACCGGCGCGTTTCACGCTTGAGGAGCGCACCGAGATGCTGGAAGTTGTCATTAGTCCGTATCCGCAAGCGACGATTGATGGCTATGCCGGATTGACGGTTGATTACGCGCAGAAGCGTGGGGCGTGCGCGATTGTCCGGGGACTACGCGAAGTCTCGGATTTTGAATGGGAATTCAAGATGGCGCGGATGAATCAGCAGATCGCGCCGGATATTGATACACTCTTTATGATGGCAAATACGAAGTATGCACATATCAGTTCGACACTCGTGATGGAGGTTGTGCAGATGGCACAGCGAAAGTTAAGCGAAGAGAAATTGAGAGAGATGGTGCCGGAAATCGTCGTCGAATTTATCAAGAAAAAATTTGAGATCCTGTAAATGGTTGTCAGTCATCATGCTTCGCAGTGAGAATAGTTTTCAACTCAGAGTTTACGCACAAAGCGAATATTGCGGTGAAAGGCTGGAAGGAGTGGAAGAATGGAAGGCTCTGTTCCACGCTTCCAATCTTCCGATGCTGCAAGGAAAAAGGGATTTTGCGTAAGTCCTAAAATTGTTACCGAAACTCTTTTAACTCTTACTGTAAAACAAACTGCTGACCGATAACTGACAACTGTTAAAACCGATTGTCCAAACTCACGCTCACATTGAAGCCGGGTGCATTTACACCGGAACCGTGCGGCCGATACCGCTGATTAAGCAGGTTCTCAAGGGATAATGTCAAACGCGTGTAATCAAAGAGTTTGACACCGCCGCGGACGTTCAGCGTCCACCATCCGGGTGTTCCAGCATCTATTGCGGCACCGTTAGCGTCAAACTTAACTTCTGCTGGATCGCGCGTTGATCCCTGAATCCGTGGGTCACGGATGTCACTCCGGTTTAACCTTCTCTGGGCGGCGGCACCGCGTACAAAGAACATTGCCCAATACCGTGTATTCAGTGGTTCCCACTGAATCCCAACGATGCCGTTCAACGGCGGTTCTCTTCGGGTGCGTGCTTCCCAAGGCTTCTTCGGATCCGGTGCTTCGCCACCAATCTTGAGGACTTCTCCACGTATCAGTGCTGCATTTCCAAAGACTGACCAAGCCGGGAGGACTGGAACGAGCCCGGCGAATTCAATCCCCTGAAACTGTGCTTCATCGATATTATCAAACACGAGGACATCAATGCCTTCGTACTGTTTGATTAAGTCTTGATGGAGTTGAGGTATCTCTTGTCCTTCATAAGCATCTTGGACAGGTTTGCGTCCAACTAAACCGCTAACCCGACTGTGAAATAGTGTTAGGGCACCACGGAAGTAGGAATGTTGTGCCTTGAGGCCACCTTCGATTGTCCACGAAGTCTCCGGTCTCAGATCCGGACTCGGTGCTGTGACCCCCTCATTGGTAACTTCCACTGCGGTTGTGTCATTTAGAGAGGGTGCGCGAAACGCTGTTCCAAAGCTGCTAACGAAGTTCAACGAATCTATCAAACTGACGACCATTCCAGCACTCCCTGTCAAACTGCTATCGAATACATTGAATTCATCAAAAGCCGGATCTCGGACGGAGAGGTCTGCATTGGTTTGATAAAACGTCGCGCGACCACCGAGCGTGAGTTCCACTCGCTCATGAACCTGAATTTCATCTTGAAGGTACAGACTTGCATCCCAGAACTGAGAACCGTTAATGAAACGTCCTACGTCTTCATTGACATCTTCCTTGCCGCTATCAGTTTTGACGGTACGGCTCTGTATCGTATCCAAGTAGAATTCAGCACCGCCGACCAAACGTTGCTGAGGCAGGAGTGAGCTGACTGCTTGTGCGCTTAAACCGATGGTGTTAACGGTATCATATCGCTGCCGTCGAGCAGTTGCACCGCGTACTACCTCGTTTCGTCCCTCTTTTTGACGGTGATAAGAGGCTGTTAGGCGGAATGTATCAATGTTCCCTTTTACTGGGTTAACTATATAGTTCGCGTAAACGAGGTCACGATTTTGTGGTTCAAAGAAGAACTCGGCAAACTCTTGCGGTGCGATTTTATCATATCGCGGGGTTTGCGGCTGCCGCCACATCTGATAGGCAACGCTGATATTGCTCGTATCACCGAGTTGATACCCAAATTTTGCATCCGCATCAAAGGCTCTCCAGCCCAAAGGACCTTCCGTATCAATGAGCCATTTGTCAGGGATGTTATCCTTTGCGAGTGCGGTCACCTCATCATATCCATAGAGCTTCACACCTTTCGGTATTTCGTCCACTATTTCGTATTTCCGATTTTTGTAGTGGAGGTCATACCCACTTCCGGGCTTTATATTGCCGTAGTCTCGCACGCCACCGCCAACAATAAATCCGAATCGTCCTTGGTTCCCTGATACTTCTAACCGACCGAGTTTTTCTTGTGTAGCGGTTGAGTAGCGAGCAAGAAGTCGTGGGTGGATATCCCAAGTTTGCTGTGCTGGATTGATCGGTACTGATTTCGTAAAGAAGCTGACAACGCCCCCCCATTGCACCGCTTCCGTATAGCATGGAGCTTGAACCGAGTAATACCTCTGCCCGTTCTAACATTTCTGGTCCGATGGTTGCTGTGTATTGATTTGGTCCCGAACGAAAGGTCGAATTGTTGAGGCGGACCCAATCAACTTGTATCAATGTCTGATAACCGGTTAAACTTCTAAGCATCGGCGAGCCTTGTCCGACCGTCGTCTCTTGTGCGATGACACCGACGGAATCGCGGAGTAGGTTGGACGCGTGCTCTACATTAGACCGTTCCAGTTCTTTCAGGTTGAGGACTGTAATAGCGTTAGGTGTTTTGAAAGGGTCTTTCGCGGCGCGTACGGCGGTCACCGTCACTTCCGGGACTTCCACAACCTCTTCGTCGCTATCGATATAACCTTCCGCACCCGCGCGTGGCATCCAACTTACTAACAGACTTAAACTTATAATAAAGAAAAGATAAAACGATTTTTTCATAATAGCATGCTCCTTCAAATTTCGCTTTTGCCGATGTCGTGCAGGCATTCTGTACCATCTGCAACCTGACACTCTATGGTAATTATATGCAAATTATATGCCATTTGCAAATTAGCATGAAATCGGCTAATTTCAATCCATTTTGGACATAATTTATGCTATAGTGTTCACTTATTGGACGGTTTTGCGTTTCGTTGGTGTATTTTGTCGGTGCGTTTGTTTAACGTATTCGTATTCTGTATCCGAAATTAAACCTTGCTTTTTGTTGTAGGTTGTGATAAGTTACGTTCGTAACTTTATCCATCCAAGGGAGAATGGAGCACTGGCACGTTTCAGGTTGACTTTCGTTTTGATTGTATGTGTGCTACAGGTCAGTGAGGCCGCCGTTGCACAAGAACAAGCCATTGCAGAAGGTGGCACCATTCACGGGTACATTATAGATACAACCCCCGCACAGCTTCCTATTGTTGGTGTGCGTGTTCAGATTGACAACAGAAAAGGGCATATTTTTGAAACAACATCTGCCGAAACGGGCGAATTCATATATAGAGATATACCCGCAGGTGATTACCTGATTAATATCCGAAAATTTGGATATCAGAGTCGAATTGGGAAACCTGTGGCGGTCACAAGTGGTGGCGTTCATTCTGTTATGCTTACAATGAACAAAAAGGAAAATATATTCACCGTATTCCAAGATTTGTTCATATCCAAGGAACCGCAAGATGGCACGCTTCAATTGCGGATTACAACGCCACCTCCGCAATCTGTTCCGATTGAAAATGCTGAAGTTAAAATTTTTGGGAAACCGCGTAGTAACAAAGGCAGCTCCCCAAATAAAGTCGTCGAGATCACTGGAACATCTGACGCGAATGGACAGTATCGGCGTGACAATTTACTATCGGGACGCTACTCCGTTACCGTTCGTAAGGACGGTTATCATACTATGATTTCAATGACTGTTCAAGGAAATCGGATTACGACTGCCGTTGTAAAATTTCCCATTTCTAACAGGACTGCGGACACCGACATTTTAACCTCACAGGAAACAGACACAAAATGGGTTATTCGTGGTAAAGTTTTTGATACCAACTTTCAACAAACTCCAGTAAGCGGTGTTAAAGTCAATATTAGCGGTAGAAACTTGAAATACCCTAAGAACGCTTTCTCCAATGCGGATGGTGAGTATGAGTTTTCTGTACTTCCAGGACACTACAGCATTTTCCTTTCTAAATATAAAGACGGGTATGAGCGCGCAACTGCCTTTTCCACGGTCCCTGTTAAGAATAGGCAAAGCAGTGTTACTGTAATTGCAGAAGGTGTGTTCGTTGTTTACGAGGCGGTTGCGAAGGGGAATGTGCTTGCGCTTAAACACGGCATGTCGAAAAGAAGTTTTTCCGAGAGACATAGGGAACTGATTCGGGACGCGCTTCTCTCCGTAATCTTCAGCTTCATCTGCGCTATATTGGGCGTTTTCGTTTCAAGGTTCTTAAATAGGCGGCAACGAATTCGTTTTAAGGTTCTTAAATAAGTGTCAACGAAAACACAGTCAGGAGTAAATATGTCAAAACAGAAATTAAACTTTGCGTTTATCGGGTGTGGTGGCAATGCACGTGGGCATGGACGCAGCGTCTCAAGCGTCGAGGACGTAGAGATTGTTGCCCTCGCGGATCCGAGTGAAGGTTCCCTCGATGCATTCAAAGAGACTGTCGGTTTAGATGATTCACTGCCCACCTACACCGACCATGTTGAGATGTTAACCGCTGCCAAACCGGATGCGGTCGTTATTAGTTCACCGCATGGACTTCATTTTCAGCATATCATGGACGCGCTTGGTGCAGGGTGCCACGTGCATACCGAAAAACCGATGGTTTGCACGGTGGATCATGCGAAACAGGTGATTGCGAAGGTGGAAGAGACCGGTTTACACCTGATGATTGGATACCAGCGGCATCTGAGTTCTACCTATCAATACTGCCGCGATGTCGTCCAGAGTGGTGAGTTGGGACGCGTTAACTTCGTCGCTGCGCATCAATCGCAGAATTGGTATCGGAATCAGCAGGGAAAATGGCGACAAGATCCGTTCCTCGGTGGTGGTGGACAGCTGAACGACTCCGGGAGCCACCTTATTGACATTCTACTCTGGGTGTTGGAAGCGAGTCCGGACACTGTTTTCGCAATGATAGATAACATGGATATTGAAGTAGATGTTCTCACGGCGATGTCGATTAAGTTTGATACGGGTGCCCTGTGCAATATCAGCATCGTTGGACATGCCTACGGTGGGGTGCGGGAGGCTTTTTCCGTCTGGTTGGAGGAAGGCGCGCTCCATCTCCGTGAAGGGGACACTCTATCGTCAAGAACGCGATGGTCAGTCGGAACCTGTTGATACATCTGAAATGCCGGAACAATCGAACAAGGATGTTGCTTTTATTGAACTCATTCGCGGTGAACGGACAGAGAACCCGATCGGTGTTGAGAACGGTTTGCGCGTCATCCAATTGACCGAAGCTGCATGGCAATCCGCCGACCTCGGTAGACCGGTCAAAGTCGATCTAAGTTAGTGGAATAGGATTTACGCAGCATCCTTTGCTGGCGAGGTTTGAAACCTCGCCAGCGGTGTGTGGACCGTAGACTTTTATTACAAATTGCGTAAGCCCTACAGATATTGAAAGATAAAGGCGTTAGAATGGAAGGATGGAGACCTCATTCTTCCAATCTTTCAGCTTTTCCGCTAAGGATGCGAGAGATAATCATCGGAGCGTGGAAGTGTTGGATGTCCGGAATCTGTGTAAATCTTTTGACAAGAAGCCGTTTTTTCACGGAACTCACATTTCAGGTGGGCGATGGGGAGTGTCTCATTCTACTCGGTAGAAACGGCGCAGGCAAAACACTCCTGCTCAACATCTTGGCAACTTTAGTCGAACCGACATCGGGTAGCGTTTCTATTGACGGTGTTGATGCGTTTGCAAACACAAAACAGGTGCGTCCCTCTATTGGGTATATCCCTGTCGCTTTTGAGGGGTATCCTGAGTTGTCTGTCGTCGCATACCTCAATTTTTTTGCTGCTGCCTATAAATTAGAGAAGCGGAACCGTGCGGACGCAATTGAGGCAGTGCTTGAGCTAATGGACATCCCAGCACCTACGTAACATCAAAATTGGGACTTTGTCAACGGGTGAGCGACAGCGACTCTTGCTCGCCAAAACCTTTTTACATGAACCGCAATTGTGGCTACTCGATGAGCCCTTCGCGCCGCTTGATCCAAGCGGACAGATTGAGATGGCGGAATTGCTTGCGGAACTCCAAGCGATGCAGAAAACCGTTGTAATTGCTACCAATCGCCTTGACGATGTTTCTAAGTTATATAATACTGATTCGCGTCGCGAAAATTTTGTCGGGATTCTGTACAACGGACGCTTTGCTGTTTTCAACAGGTTTAGTGAGTTACAGCGAGCGGTTGCGGAAGCCGATAGTACAGAGGGTTCCCCGCCAAATTGGTTTAATGAACTCTTTCTGGAGGTTACAAAAACATAATGTCGGATATCGGAAAATTCTTTCACGAAAATGGATACTATTTCGCTAAGGGAGTCTATTCGCCTGACGAAGTTAAGGCGATGGAAAGCGACTTCGATCGGGTAGTGGATCAGCTCCTCAAAAGTGATGAAAACGTCAACGCGCGTTGGGGTGGCAGATTGATGGATGCCCTTGATGGTGGTGAATCCGTCATCATCCACACCCACAATATTCAGAGTTTTTCCGGGGTCTGGATGCAGGCGTTCTTGCAGGAGAAGTTCCTTGATGTCACTGAAGCCATCCTCGGACCGGATATTATGCTGCATCATTCCAAGCTTTTCTGCAAACCGCCGGAGACAGGTTCCCCGTTCCCGATGCACCAAGATTGGCAATACTTCCCTTCTGCGAAAGACACGATGATAGCGGCTATTCATCTACGTCTCGGAAGCTACCGATGAGATGGGATGTGTTCGCGTCTATCCGGGTTCCCATAAGGAGCTTGGACGCATGGACGGTATGATGGGTAGTGGAAAAAACGCTGAAGTTACTGACCGATACCCGATTGAGAACGCGACCGTTTTGGAAGCAGAACCCGGAGATGTGCTTTTCTTCAGTTACTTCACGCTGCACGGTTCAATGCCGAACCATTCAAATAAGACACGGAAAAGCGTTCTCGTTCAGATGCTTGCTGGGTGACGATGAAATTGAGGCTGAAAACCGACACACCCATGTCAAACTGGTGCTTCGTGGCTGGAACCATCTCGCAACCCGCTCTTCTGTTGGAAGGATTATTTGAAGGTAGCATATAGTTCTGGGTTTGTAGTTGCGCAATTTATATCCAGAATTTAATGTCGGTGATGTAGGTGTTGATTGTCTGAATCAGGATTTACAAGATGAGGAACACCTTGGCTACTTGATTATCGGGTTGGTCTAACTATTTTTAGGGCTTTAACCATTGATGCGTCTCCACATCTTTTAAGGAAACCTGTGTTGATGGTTAAGCAAATCACGGGATTGCGTAAGTCCTATTAGAAAAATGAAACATAGCCCGTAATGAAATGGAGGGCGGAATCTACGGAATAGCACTTCAAATTCCAAATCCGCTCTGACCGAACCGCAAGGAAAATTAAAAAGATGATTAGAGTCGCAAAGATTAGTATGGCGCATGTCCACGCTGGTGGCTACGCCCGAAGAATTCATGAAAACCCTGAAACTGAACTCGTCGCTGTCTGGGACGAAGAGGAATACGGTGGCAGAGGTGCCGCGGAACAATACGAAGTCCCTTTCTACGAGGATCTTGATGAGATGCTCAGCCGTGACGATGTGGATGCAGTCGCTGTTGATGCTGTCACATCCGACCATCCGCGCGTAATGATTGCCGCTGCTGAAGCGGGGGAAACATATCTTCACCGAAAAGGCACTCGCGATTACCGTTGCGGAATGCGATCCGATTATTGAAGCCGTTGAGAAAGCGGGTGTGAAGTTCATGATTTCGCTGCCTTCTCGTGCGAACTCGGAAATCCTGTTTGCGAAAAAGGCAATCGACGACGGACTTCTCGGCGACATCACATTCGGTAGGGGGCGGATAGCGCATTCCGCTGCACTGGATAGTTGGTTCAGCGGCACAAGCGCGTGGTTCGCGGATCCAGTACGCGCGGGTGGTGGGGCACTCTTTGATTTAGGGTGTCACCGTGTTGATGTTATCCGGTGGTTGATGGGTGAGCCGAAAAGTGCTATCGCTAAGATTAACAACTTTACAGGCAACTTCCCGATTGACGATAATAGCGTTTCTGTCGTTGAGTTCGCGAACAAGGCACTCGGTGTGATTGATGTTGCGTGGACGCACCGTTCCGGTCCAAATATGCTTGAGATTTACGGCACAGAAGGTTCGTTTGCTGCGGGACACGGCGAAATGCATTTTGAAACCCGTAAACTCTCTGATGAAGAGAAAGCGGACTACATCGCCAACGCACCGGCTGCACCCCCTGAACCGATACAGCAGTGGATTAACGCTATCCTTCGCGATGAACCGATGACGATTACGATTCAAGATGGACGTAACCTCACGGAATTGATGCAAGCGTTCTATATGTCCTCTGAACAGGGTCAGTCAATAGAATTTCCGCTCTAATACCAAATTAACGGGATTTATCTTATTTTCGGGCAGTAGGTGCGGTTTCCTAACCGCACCATAACTGTCAATTTTAGAAAAAATAACCGTCTCGAACCCAGGCCCGGTAGGTTCGGTTTCCTAACCGAACCGGATTTTACACAAAAATCTTGAAGACTTCAAAAAAACTCTTCAGTCCCGTAGGGACGGCATTTGTGTAGAAATCGACGTAATATATGAGTCAAGCCCCGTAGGGGCGGCATTTGTGGAGTCCCTACTCCCTAAATTGACACCTATGGTATGAAAAAAATAAAGACGAACAGATTACCAGTATATCTAAGGCAGAAACTCTGGAGGAGATAGCCGACTATTGGGACACGCATAGCTTGGCTGACCACTGGGCTGAAACACATGAAGTCAATTTTGAGGTTCGGATGCAGCGAAAGTGCCGTGTAACGCTTACACCAGAGATCTATGAAAAAATTAAAAAACAAGCACTATAAAGGATTTGCAGATAGCTTTAAGCCCAAGAGTAGATGGATAATCCGTAAACCTGCTATTCTTTGATGTTCTAAAATCACCTATCTGAAAAGGAGGTTGATAATGTCTTGGTTTTCCAATTGGCTTTATAAAAGGCAAATTAAAAAACATCTCTATCACTTAATTAAGGTAATACCACATAAGTTATTAGAAAACTATTACACCTTAAAATCCGTTGATCCTGACAGGCCCAAAATCGATTTGTACAAAGACATTGTAAAGGCTTATGGAGGTGCAAGCTTATATCCGAATGAAGAAGATTCTGATGAAATGGTGGAACGTGTATTGAATGACGAAAAATTGGATGAAATGACAGAACGTATATTATTAGAGACAAAAAATCTATGTGATCGTCATAATATTCCATTTTGTTTTAGGGAGATCGCTGTAAGTCTTATAACAATGGAAATAGTTAAGGTATATGAAGGAGGGTGGAAAATGGAGCATGCTATTACTTATGCTCGCAATATTGTGCAGGAGGCAATACCTGCCGACCTATAATACGGATATGATAAACGATCATAAATAAACACAATTTCGGCGACAACTAATGAACGTCCAGAACTACACCGTATTTTCCACGATAAAACCTGTGGGAGATGCAAAATTCCGCACTAATTGAGAGGTGATATAAATATGAATTTTAAACAAAAGTTAGGATATATGGCAATTGGGAGTCTATTCACTTTAGTAGGTTATTTACTCGCCACACTCGGCGCGGGTGGTTTCAACCCACAAAACGCAACCGCACAAGACAATATGAAACAGGTGATTGATGAAATCATCACTCGGAAATTAAAAGTTGTCAATTCCGAAGGTAAAACAATTGCTATTTTGGGTGAAGACGAAAGCGGTAATGGCACCTTAGTTATATTCAACAAAGCAAGTGGTTCCAGGGTAGAGTGTGAATTTGATAAGAATGGAGATGGCAGAATGTTTATCACCAACAAATCAGATAAAGTCGTTGCTGCTTTGGGTGCTTTGGACGGAAACGGTGGACTAGCTATATCCAACAAAGTAGGTAAACCTGTGATGAGTTGGAATATTAATAAAAATGGAGATGGCAGGCTGTTTATAGGTAACAAATCAGGTAAACCCGTCGTTGGCTTGAGTGCCTTGGATGGACACGGCACCCTATTAATTAACAACAAATCAGGTAAATTTGCTGCTGCTTTGAGTGTAAACGACTATGAAGGTGGTATCTTGTCCATTGCCAACAAAAATGAGATAGGTGTTGTTACATTGGAAGCAACTCTCGGTGACCATGGTAGACTGTCTGTTTCTAACGAAAAGGGAATATCTGGTATTACCTTGGCGGGAGCGAGTAGTGGCGGTCGGTACTTACCTACAGTTCAAAAAGCCAGAGAAAGGGAAGGCAAAAAAGGTGCAACTTTGAGTCCACTTGATTACACTACCAGTGCCGGCGGCGTTCTGTCCATCCACAATAAAAACGGGATAGAAGTTGCTACATTAGGGACAAGCACCCTTGACGGTGGCATCCTCTCCATCTATAGCAAAGAGGGGAAAGTCGCATCTCGAGTCGGGATAGATACCTATGGATGGGGTGGATTCCAATATTTTAAGGGAAAGTGGAGAACGTATTAACCTTTACCGTTTTTGAGTCGAAATTCAATTATGTAGCAGAAAGGAGAATAAAATGAAAATGTTGTCAGAAGATACTAAGGTTGTGAATGCACTTAAGCATATCTTAGAAGATTATAGTTACTTAGCATACAACGTATCAAGGCCGCGAAGGATAAGGAAAATACCCGAAGAATTTTTACATGTTGATGTAATTGATGAAAAGCCTGATTTTGCTGATAAGGACATGAAAGATATAGTAAGGAAAATTAGAACACACTACTGGACGTTGTTTTAAAACCGGTCCGGGTTCGGGGTCCGAGAGATTCTCGTCTGGGAGATGTGGGCAAGCAATGGGGTTATTTCAGAATACGTAAACGTAAAAAACCATAAAGGCGGCACCGAACCTCCGCAGTTTTGTGTCCGAAATTACTTATTGCGTTACTTTATCTACCGCTAACCCGAAATTGAGGAAAACCATGCAAAACTATCAACCAATCTCTCTTACCGATTTATGTAATGTCACCGCAGAAATAATTGGTGCAAACACAACGCCAACCTTGGACAACAAACATTTCACGGACTCCCCTTCAACATTTCTGAAGGTACAAAATGTTTTTTAGGCTTCGGCGAAGGCGTTAGCACTGACTCCATTCAAGTTCCGGTCGGTGCAAGCCCGAAGCGGGTTATCTTTGTGCATCGCTTGCTTGAG
Organism: Viscum album; assembly: GCA_963277665.1. Classification (NCBI taxonomy): domain Eukaryota; kingdom Viridiplantae; phylum Streptophyta; class Magnoliopsida; order Santalales; family Viscaceae; genus Viscum; species Viscum album. The sequence continues at coordinate 23,054 of CAUJRU010003578.1, forward strand.
TCGCGCATCCCTGAAGGGGAACCGATCGGCAGACTGATTGCCAATTATGTTTTCCATTATACTGATGGTGAAACGGAAAGCGTGCCAATCCGCGAACGCTTTGAGATCGGCAGTGTACCACAGGGATGGGGACAGCAGACATTCCTTGCGCTACCTGACCGGCAGGAAAGTTTGGCATCACGGCATGAGGGACCTTGGGGGTCCGCGGGTAACCGACAAACAGAGGTGAGCCAAGGACACCGCGCGACTACTATTTGTGGACCTGGAAGAATCCAAGGGACGGCGTTGAGGTCGCCTCAATTGAGATCCAACCACAGGAACGGCGTTTTATTGTTGCAGCAATCACACTCGGTTATCTTGACGAGGACCCGATACCACGTCGTCCCCGCCGCGAAGTCAAAATCACGCTGCCGCAATCTGAGGATGCAGACAAACCCTTTGATATGGAAGTCAATGTCGACCGTGGCGTTGCAACCTACCCGTATCCATTGCCAGAGAACACTCCCGATGCCTTTATCAACGACGATTTCAAAGGGTGGGGCGAATCCCAGAACAATAAGAGCAGTCCCTGCGTATGTTGAAGTATCTGCAACCCCTCCGCAAGTGTTGAAGTCAAAAACCAAGGTGAGACGCTCGGCACTGTCAATTGGGAGAGGTCGAAGAAAAAGGGGCTGTTCAACCCAACGAACGCGTCAAGGTAGAAGTCATTGACTCTGGTAGGAACTGGGTATATACCACCGTAATTGATGACGATACAAACAAACCTGTGCCCTGTCGTATTCACTTCCGTTCTCCACACGGCGTGCCGTACGCACCGCACGGACACCATGCGCACGTCAATTCAAACATGGGCACGTGGCACGTAGATATTGGTGGCGATGTGCGACTCGGACAGATTAGTTACGCCCTATATTGATGGCACCTGTCAGGGATGGCTGCCTCGCGGAGATGTTATCGTTGATGTCGCTCGCGGTTTTGAATATACGCCTTTGCGAACCACCGTCAACATAAAACCGGGGCAGCGCGAGTTGACGTTGCGGTTAAAGCGGTGGTGCGATATGAACGCCGAACGCTATTTCAGCGGGGATACACACGTTCATTTCCTGTCTACGCAGGGTGCGCATACCGAAGCACAAGGCGAGGATCTCGGCGTTGTGAACCTTCTTCTCTCACAGTGGGGACATCTCTTCACAAATACAGAGGAATTTATCGGAAGACCTACGACCTCTGCCGATGGACGCAGCATTGTCTATGCAACGCAGGAGAACCGTCAGCACCTTCTTGGACATCTCACGCTCCTCGGTCTAAAGGAGCAGGTCGCGCCGTGGTGTTCGGATGGTCCGGGGAAGCGGAACTTGGTGGAAACATGGAGGTCACGCTCTCACACTGGGCAGATGCGTGTCACGCCCAGGGGTGGCACCGTGGTCTTACCGCATATTCCGAATCCGAATTTGTGAACCGGCGACACTCATCGCCACCGGGACGCGTTGATGCTGTCGAATATCTCACCAACGCGATGTATGGTCACCTTGAGTACTATCGTTATCTCAACTGCGGCTATAAACTGCCGCTCGTCGGTGGAACGGATAAGATGAGCAGCGATGTGCCGGTAGGCGTTTATCGCACCTACGTCCACATTCCCGACAATGAGGAATTCAATTACGATAACTGGTGTAAATACATGAGTGCTGGTAACACGTTCCTTAGCGGCGGTCCCATGATTCGACTCTCTGTTGATGGGCAACCGATCGGTAGCACGATTAACCTACCCGGTAATGGCGGCACTGTTGAGGTTGAAGCCTCCGCAGATTCCATCTTCCCTATTCATACGCTACAGATTCTTCAGGCGGGACAGGTTGTCGCTTCTACTGAGGAGAAAGATGGCGCGGCACATTTACATCTGAAAGCCAATCTGAAGGTGGACAAACATTCGTGGATTGCGGCGCGGTGCGGTGGACCTAATTACGCGCAAGCGGTTCCGCATCACGATGGATGGGGACGCGGTATCATTGCGCATACCTCCCCTGTCTATATCGCTGTTGGCGGTGAATGGTGGATGTTTGATCCGGAAACAGCGAACTATATGCTGACTTTGATTGAGGGTGGGTTGTCCTATATCCAGCAGACAGCGCGCCATCATGAACACGGGACTGTGACGCACCATCACGGCGAGGATGATCATCTGGAATTTCTCTCTCGTCCGTTCCAAGAGGCACGGGAGGCGATTCACCGTCGGATGCATCAATTAGGAATCCCGCATTAGTTAACCAAACTTGAGTTAGGACTTCCGCATGCTGCTCTTTTGTAGCATAACCTGCATCGAGGATTTTGTTTGGGTGTTTCTGCGGATTTCTTCAAGGTTGCCTCGCTCACTGTGAGTATTGCTGACAGGAGGTTGATTTGTGCCTCCTGTCTCTTTTTTGTTGCGCGGCAAGCCATTTTATGCTATCCTATGCTTAAAGGTCCGGTAAACCTACGACGCAAATGATCTACGGAAAAGGAGACAAACTTATGGCACCCCCACATCCTCTCCCACTTCCTTACGCACCCACAGACACAGTGGAACTCTACCCCGAATCGGATGGAAAACCTATGGCTGAAACTGAACGCCATTTTAGAGAGCTTCTAAAGAATTTTAATCGCATTGAAAACCATTTCGCTCACCTCTCGGATGTCTATGTACTCGGGGATATGATGATGTATTATGAAGAGGGAAACCCCCGTAAATCCATTTCGCCTGATATTTTCGTTGCCTTCGGTATCGGTAAGAAGGAACGCCGTATCTATAAGATATGGGAGGAAGGCAAACCCCCGGATTTCGTCTTAGAATTCGCCAGCAAAGGGACCTATCGCACTGACCTGACGCGAAAGGTGCAGCTCTATGCGGAGATCGGCATTCCTGAATACTTCGTCTACGATGTTGATAGGCGTTATTTACCTTCCCCTTTGCTCGGGTTTCGTCTCGTCGGAGACGCTTATGTTGAAATAGCGTCCCTCGCCAGTGGTGGTTTTCCGTCTGTGGCACTCGGTTTAGAGTTCCATGTGCTTGATGATAGTTTAGGAATTTACGATCCTGAGGCAGAAGCGTGGCTAAAAACGTCTGCTGAACGTGCCGAGGATGCAGAAGAACGTGCCGAGGATGCAGAAGAACGCGCTGAGGACGCAGAAGAACGCGCTGAGGACGCAGAAGAACGCGCTAATCAAGAAGCCGATGCTCGGCAAAAAGCAGAAGCCGAAGTTGCCCGGCTCCAAGAGGAGTTAGCACGCTTGAGCGATATTAGAAAATAAATGTTAGGCTTTGAGGAAGGATCGAAGCGCGGGAAGACTGGAAGGCCTGCCATGTTTGCTACCTTCCAACCTTCCGTTCTTCCAATTTTCCAATGGACCCTGAAGGCCAAAAACCTGAATTTAATATTGAAACTTGCTTGGGAGACAAATATGCCAAAAGAATTAGTGGCTATCGCCCCTCGGCAGCCCGTTTTGAGGGAGTATGAAGATGGTCCCGTCCCCGCTGATAGTGTCCGGGTTCAAGTTGAATTCGGCGCGCCCAAACGTGGGACAGAACTGACAGCATACTACGGATACAACAGCGCAAATTTCCCAATGGGACTTGGAATATGTGTGTCGGAAAAGTTATTGAAATCGGGGAAGAGGTCGAGGGTTTCGAGATTGGGGAACGCATCACCAGTCATGGTCACCTTAAAGAGACGCACACATGGCGCGCTGCTGGTGTTCTCAAGATGCCCGACCAGATGACGTGGAAAGAGGCTGTCTGCTATGATCCACTACACTTCGCAATGTCCGCAATTCGTGATGGAAAAGTCCGCGTTGGTGAGCGGGTGGCTGTCTTTGGATTGGGTGCCATTGGGTTGATGACAGTACAGATGGCACGGATCGCGGGGGCTGACTTTGTCGCTGCCGTAGATCCGCTTGAAAGACGGCGGAAAGTTGCTGAAAAGACGGGGGCGGAGCTTGTCATTGACCCGATTGTTTCCAATACCGGCGAGGTGCTCAAAGAAGCGACCGGTGGGCTTGGTGTTGATGTGGCTGTAGAAACGAGTGCAGTTTACGAAGCCCTTGATGATGCCCTTCGGAGTGTCACTTTTGAAGGGACAATCGTCTACGCTGGACGCGCGAAAGCGTGTACGGGTGGTCTTGACCTCGGTGCTGTCGCGCATGTTAACATTCCGAACATCATCTTTGCGCGCGCTAACAGCGATCCGAACCGCGATCATCCGCGCTGGGATTTTCGGCGTATTGTTGATACCTGCTGGAAATGGCTCGAAGAGGGTAAATTTGACTGTGAAGATGTCGTTGATCCGGTGGTACCCTTTGAAGATTCAGTCGAGGCTTACATAGAAATGGACAATCATCCTGAACGGAGCGTCAAATTGGGGGTGTCCTTTGGGTAGTCCTCTGTCTATTAGCCCCTACGTAAAGTCGCTCCCATTGTTGATATGATCGGAAGATTGGAAGGATGGAAGCGTGAGTGGAAGCACCGTCATCCGCCTTTCTTTACACTATTGTTTTGTTATGAAAAAAATGCCCAATACCATTATCACTGCAGCGATCAATCGGCGTTTTGTATAGGTCTCTTTCAAAGCGTACCCACCGAGCAAGACAACGAAAATGACAGAACACTGCCGAACCGCGGGTTACGTAGCTGACCTTTTCTGTCATCAAAACGTAGAGGATAAGTGAGTAGGAAGCCAACGAAAGCACCACAACCGTGAGTGTCCGTTTCCATTCGGTTCGTCCAATCTCGACAATCTGCTGGTGTGGAAACCGGACGAGGCAGGACAACCCATAAAAGATTTGTGAGATACCGTTCTCCATTAAATAGTAGGTCACAGCACGCCACAACGGGACATCTTTTGAATAGTGATGAAATTCAGACATCCCTTGCTTGTCTATCAGTGAGTATCCAATGACGCTCGCCAAAGTCGCAAAAGCCCAAATTGCATCGGGTTCGCGAAGAAAGCGAAGGAACGCCTTGAACTGGATACGCGCCTCGCGTTGTTGATAGAATAGTATGGAGATCATTACACATAAGATACCTATCAAGCCTTGGGCGGAAAATTCGTTCCTTTAGGAAAAGAAAGGCGAAAAGTGGTAGAAAAGCTGGGGCAGCACGGCTGATTGGATAAACGAACGAAATTTCGCCAACGGTATAGGCGTGCGTCAGAAACAGACGGTAGAACAGATGAACCAGTGCGGAGGCAGCAATATAGACCCATACCGGTTTCGGAATTATCGGTTGCTTGATACCAAAAGCAACGAACGCTATTACGATGGTGTAAAATCCACACCAGAAAAAGAGGATTCGTGTGTCTCTGCTGGATTTGCTGTAGAAATTCCATAAGGCGTGGCAAAATGCTGACAGCAGAATTAAGGCAATAGAGGTAAGTGCCATAGGACCTTTCGTTATTTGTAGGTACAGGGTCTGTGTCCGTTCGTTAATAACTGTCAGCGTCCAGTAATCGGTTAAGAGGAGTTCGTTTCGTCTTAATCTCTTGAAACTGACTGCTGAAAGGATTTTGAAAAAAATCCGCCCTGACTGCTGACGACTATTTTCAGGAGGTAATTATGTTCAAAAAGTCGAAAAAATACCAGTCTTTTATTTTCTTTGGGCTTGTCTTTGGGATACTTGCCCTCACAGCAACCGTTACCCTTACGCAAGAATCGTGGTTCCCTTCCGAATGGGGTGCCGATGATCGGCGCGGTGCCGTCAACCGCCTAACACCAGAGAAAGTATTGGAAGCCGCGAGTTTGATTAAAACGGGTGAAGTTTTTCAACTCGGCAGAGTCTATGAAAGTGGTATCCCTGTCTTCGGGACGCGGCATTATAGCCTGCGGATTCCGGCGATGTCAGGTCCACTCGGTGAGAACAAAACAACATGGTTTGAGGAAATCTTCAGCGGCGAAATCGGTCAGATCGGCACGCAGTTTGATGGCCTCGGTCACATCGGTATCGGCGACCTCTACTATAACGGATTGGATCAGCACGATTTCGCCAAAGCCGAAGGTCTCACGGAACTCGGTGTTGAGAACGTGGGTCCCATCGTAACGCGCGGTGTGCTGATTGATGTTGCTGGCTATAAAGGCGTTGACTGCCTCGGCGATAGTTATGAAATTACGCGGCGCGGATCTGGAGGGTGCCCTGAAAAAGCAGGGTGTCGAGATTACCCCTGGCGATGTCGTTATCATTCACACCGGCTGGGGGTAAATTCTGGATGACGGACAATGATCGCTACGGCACTACGGAACCAGGCATTGGGTTGGAAGCGGGTCAATACCTCGTTGACCAAAAAATTGTGATGTTGTGTGCCGATAATTGGGGCATCGAAGTCGTTCCGAATCCTGATGAAACGCTTGCATTTCCGGTGCATCAGCTGTTTATCGTCAAACACGGTATTTACAACCTTGAGAACATTATTACAGAGGAGTTAGCGGCAGCGAAGGTTTACGAATTCGCTTTCAGTTTTGCACCGCTGCGCCTCAAAGGTGCGACGGGTTCTCCTGGCAATCCGATCGCTATTCGATAGTTTCTTACGGTGGGACAGCAGCACTGCTGTCCCATAATCCCTTCTCTTTCCTATCTATGTCTGCACAAATCTGTGCAGTCATCTGCCCGTTTGCCCCATTTCGTGCAATCTGTACACACGACAAACCCACTAAATCCGCTATATCTCCTATTCTGTCCGTTATTTTGAATTGGCATGGAAATTGCTATTTACCTGACATGAAGCGCGGCACTGGGAGATATACAATCGTAAAAAGTATCTCTTTGATGTCGAAGTTGCGCCCGGCGATATACATCGACTCTATACGGGAAGTGAACTCCCGATAGCGGTTCAATAGGCGTTCAACCCGCAAGCACCGTAGGTAAAACACGCTCCTTGTAAAAAAAATGATTTATGTGTGACTAAACCGGTTCATGAAGAGGAGATAAAATGAAACGACAAGTGACTTATATCATGTTTGGAACGACAATAATATTGGGGTGCTTCCTGTTTGCGGTAAACTTTTATGTCTACGCATCCGATGTTCCGTACATTGCCTTTAGTTCCAAGCGAAATGGAAATTATGACATCTACATGATGGATATAAACGGCAAGAATCTCCAGCAGCTGACAGACCACTTCGCCAATGAGACTTATCCTACGTTTTCACCGGACGGACAGCGGATGGCTTATGGTTCTTCTCGGGACGGTAATGACGACATTTATGTGATGGATCTCAATACAAAAATATCCGAGCGGTTGACGGACCACCCTGCCCGTGACCATAGTCCCGCCTGGTCTCCAGACGGGCGATGGATTGCATTTACCTCCGAGAGAGCAGGAACGTTGGACATCTACAAAATCGAAACCTGATGGCGAGAATCTCCAACAGTTGACGCATGCGGATGAGAAGAACAACACTCCGGTTTGGTCGCCGGATAGCCAATCATCGCTTTTCGTTCTTTCAAGGACCCGGCTGGCATTTATATCATGGATGCGGATGGCGGAAATCAGAGCAGGCTCAAAAACCAACCCGAACCGGGATGGACACCCGCGTGGTCTCCGGATGGGAAACGAATAGCTTTTACTGTGGTTTTAGGAGGAAATTATGACATCTATACCTTAAACGTTGACGGGAGAGAATCTCAGGCGGATTACACTCCATCTGGAATTTGATGGGTCGCCAGCCTGGTCCCCTGATGGACACACGATTGTTTTCATGTCCCTGTGGGCGGGAAATTATGACATCTATCGCGTAAATGTCAATGGTGCCGTAGAGAATCGCCGCAAATTGACACGTCATCGGGAGATAGATATGGGGCCGGCGTGGGTGCCAACAGGTGCTCTTCCTGTCTCTCCGACAGTCAACACACAAGCGACCTTGTGGAGTAAACTCAAGCAGTCTGTCGGTGACTAAGTGAAGTTTCATCGGATCAGGGAGGTTAAATCTACTTCTGGGAAGGTTACAACACTGGTATATTTGAGGCATAAATCAGATATTTTAAATTGGGCACAACTTACCCATAACAGAAGTCATTATTTAGGGGGGATTTTCCATGAAAGTGCTACGTGTTTTCTTTTTCTGTTGTTTAAGTTTAGGATTACTGTGTTTTGTTTCTGTGGAATCGCTCGCGGCTGAGAAAATTGTGTTTTCGTCCAATCGGAATGGCAACTCGGAAATTTATATGATGAATCCCGATGGTAGTCAACAGGTTAGATTAACCAACCACCGCGCATCCGATTTCCGTCCAGTCTTCTCACCGACAGGAGAGGAGATCCTCTTTGTCTCCAATCGAAGTGGGGAACGTGATCTCTATATTATGCGTGCTGATGGACATGGTGAGCGGCCCGTGTTTCCTACGGCACCGGCATTTAGAGATTATCCCACCTGGTCCCCTGATGGGAAAAAAATTGCTTATATGCAACTTGACCGTGAGGCTAAACGGACAATCGTCTATACTGCCAGAGCAAATGGAACGTCCGGTAAAGCGCGTCGTTGAAATTAAAAGTATGGGAGGTGCCGGAAACGGGGATCCTGCTTGGTCTCCTGATGGAACCGAAATCGCTTATGTTGTGCATGGAGAGATTCATTGGGCAAGCCGCCAAATCCGATTTATCAACTTAAAAGACCGCAAGCAAGAGACACTCCTACCGGATGATATTCCGCGAATGTCTGAACCGGTGTGGTCGCCTGCTAATAACAAAATTGCCTTTGTTTGGCTCAGACCTGCACAACGGTCCATATTCATGGTCAATCGTGATGGTAGTGGGGCTTCAGCAGATTGTTGACGGACTGGTAAGCGCACCCACTTGGTCGCCGTCTGGTGATGAACTCGCCTATACCCAACTTGTTGGCGGTAAGTCTCAGATTTTCACAATCAATTTGGTGACGCATGATGTCACACAACTTACGCACGATGGGAGTCAATTATGACAGCAATTGGTTTGACTCATCCGCTTTATCTGTTTCGCCGCAGTCACAGTTGCTCACAACCACATGGGGTGAAATCAAAACTGAATGATTATGTATGCCCAAACGGTTATAATCTCCAAAACCGACATAAAAAAGAATTACAACGCCACAAGTGAATTCAAGTGGAAGTAGAGGTATTTCAGGTTATTCACTAATGAATGAGACGGAGGTTAAAACCGATGTCAAGTAGAATCCATTCTTTACGCGTATGTGTGACAATTGGGGTGTGCCTACTCATGGTAGGTTGGGCATCCTTGTATCAGCCACTTCCAAGACGAATAGCGGCTACACAACTATCCTGTGAGGCGCATCCATCACTCGTTGATGGTGATCTTGCCACAACCGGTATCCTGAAAGTAAAAGGCTTTGTTGAAAAGGATAACGCTGCTTATAAGAGATGGCACCGATATGAGGACTGGGTGGAAGGTAAACATAGGACTGATGCCTTGATTCAACTTGACACGCTTACGCCTGTTGCTTACATCAAGGTGCATCCAGTTTCAACCATTTATCGTCTCTCGGTAGAAACATCGACCGCAGAGATAACGCATGGAAAAGCACCTCTCTTTGAGCCAGTGATAAGTCATAAGATTGCCAGATGCGAAAAACGGCGAAGTGATACGCATTGACATCGACAGACCTGCGCGGATGCTAAGAGTTGCTATCCACGTCAATCGTGATTCAGCACGCACCACACAAGAACCATTGACTCGGAAAACTAAAGTGTCCTTTGAGGATGTTGTGATTCGAGAAATTCGGGTGTATCAGAGCCAGAACTTAACGAAGTAAATGATGAAACTACCACCAATTTCCATCGCATCACAAGGAGATTTGAAAATGAACAAATTTACACTGCTCGTATTCATCGCAAGTATCCTACTCGTCGGGTGTGCGACGACATCGAAGCATTTGATGAATGCTCCCGAACCCTCACCAGAGGAAGAAATGCAGCGGAAAGAAGTACAGCGAATTCTGGAAGTGTGGAACGGAAGGCATATTTCAACGGCGATTCAAAAATGGGGAACACCTCATGGAATCAGCGACACCGACACAGGTTCAAAAATTTACATCTGGCAGACACCTTCGCTGACTTTTCTACAGCAAGCACATCGCGAAATCATTTCCAACAGACGCTCAGTTAACCTCGGACGCCGGGTGACACAGACACCCGATACAACAGTTAAAATGTATCAACTTATGTTTCATACGGACCCAAAGGGTGTAATTTACAAAATTTCGGCGAAAAGAGATTTAAACCCCAGTGCCGGTTCTCGGAGTTCCCATTTTTCTCAAGAGAAGCCAGGAGGCACAAAATAGTACATGAAACTACCGACTATTTCTATCGCATCACATCGCGTCACGCGCTTATCATCGGTGGTAATCCGTATAGTGGCATTTCGCACCGTTCTGCAGCGGCATCGAAAGCCATGGAGGATTACTATACGACGTGCCAAATTATGGCAGACCTCCGACAAGCGGAGGAGAACGGCATTAATACCGTTCTCGCTCGCGCCGATAGGCATATCATGCGCACCCTCAACGAATACTGGAACGCAGGTGGCACAATTCAGTGGATTGCGCAAACGCCAAAAGATACAGAGTACGCCGATCTCAGCGAATACCTACAGATTATTGCGCGCTATAAACCGATTGCTATCTATCATCACGGTGGTACGACCGATAAGTTGTACGCAGACGGACGACTTGGTTCGTTGCATGAGAGCCTCAAATGTATCCGCGATCTCGGTTGTGCTGTTGGCCTCGGCACGCATGATCCACAGGTCCTCAAATATTTGCTATGCTGAGGGATACGATGTTGACTTTTATGTCTGTGCGTTGTATAATCATACAAAGCATAGAGAACTCTATCTGCCGAACGATCGGGATGCAGCGTTCGCTGCTATAAAAGCAATACCGATGCCAGTAATTGCTATAAAAGTGTTAGCCGCTGGTAGAAAACGAGCCGCGAGAAGCGTTTCAACTCGCACTCGAAACTATCAAACCGAATGACGCGATGGCGGTTGGAATGTACACCCAATTCCAATCGGATCAGATATACCAGAATGCAACCACTGTTGCAAAATTATTATCTGCACGCACACCGCTGGCGAGGTTTAAAACCTCGCCAGCAACGGACGCTGCGTAAATCCGGTTATTGTCTGAACCAGGATTCAAGAAATACCACCGGAAAGGCACAACAGAATGAACAGGATTACGGAGCCGGAAGTGATGGATACGGCGGAAGCCGCGGAAGCCTACGATGCGATGGAGCACGGTGAGGTTGATCAGGCTTTCGTAGACCGTGTTGTCGCACTCGGCGCGAGCACCGGACATTTTCTTGATGTCGGCACCGGTCCCGCACAGATTCCTATCCTACTTGCGCAACGCTGTCCCGATCTCCACATCACCGCCATTGACCTGTCCGAGGAGATGCTCAAGATAGCGGAACGCCACGTCGCAGATGCCGGTCTCACCGATCGGATAACCCTTGAACTCGTCGATGCCAAAACCTTACCCTACCCCGACAACACCTTTGACGGACTTATCTCTAACAGCATTGTGCATCATATCCACGATGCGATGAAGGCACTCCAAGAGATGGGCAGAGTTGCTCGTCCCAAAGGCACTGTGCTTATTCGTGACCTCATCCGTCCTGAAACACCAGCAGATGCACAAACCTTTGTTGATCTGTATGCTGCAGATGACACCCCTTATCAACAGAAGTTGTATTACGATTCCTTCCTTGCCGCGTTCACTATTGCCGAAGTCAATGAGATGCTGACACAGATGGATATGCCGGGTGCGGTTGTCGTCCAAAGCACTGATCGGCATTGGTCGATTGAACGTGCTGGGTGATTGTCTGAACTGGGATTTACAAGATAAGATGCAATTTTAAGAGAGGATCTTTCTCTTATCCGCGAATATCCATGTAACCCGTGACAATCCGCGATTCAGACGATCAACACCTTTCGTTCACCAACTAAATTTTCCTACCAAATCTTAATTTTTTCTACACTTCTTTTCCACAAATATGTTATAATATTTACAAATCCCCAAGATACAGAATCTAAAATTTCGCGCTTACATAGGAGAAATCGCAATGCCCAAAGTTATCTTTGTGTTGACACTCTGTGCACTCCTCATTATTCCCAGTCTTAGTATCGCTAATGTTGCGGAAGATGGGACTCGTCGCTTATTGGCCCTTTGATGAAGGCGAGGGTAAAGAAGCCATAGATGTCACAGGCAACGGACACGATGGAGAGTTTAACGGTAAGCCCAAGTGGGTTGAAGGAAAGTTCGGGACCGGACTCGAATTTAACGGCGTGGATGAGCATGTCGCTGTCGCAGACGATCCCGCCCTTCGCCATTGAGGAAAATATTACCCTCATGGCGTGGTTCAGCCCAAATGATGTACTCACCAGACGACGCTTGATGGTCAAAAACAACTCTATTTTTCATTATCTTTGACTTCGGCAACGTAGATAGTATTGATTTCCTCGTCAAACCGAACAACACTTTTGCTGAATCAACAACAACCGATTGGAAAATCGGTGAGTGGTATCACTTCGCTGGAACATTCGATGGAAAGACGATGAAAGTCTACGTGAACGGTAAACTCGAAGGCGACGCTGCCAACGGTGTGCCGATCGCACCTTCCGCATTAGAACTCTGGATCGGTGGTGACGATTTCGGCCGACCAACAGATTTTTTCCCGGCAAAATTGATGAAGTTCGACTCTATGAGAAGACCTTGAGCGAAGCCGACATCCAGAAAGTTATGGAAACGCCGCAGGACGTAGAAGCGCGTGGAAAACTCACAGCAACGTGGGGAAAATTGAAGACAGGACTTTAAAAGATGGCCGCCGTTCAAAGAGTTTGGTAGGAGAACAGAGCCCTCATGGAGGCACTTATGTCAACGCTTACAGCACAAACCTATCTGACACCCGAGGAATACCTCACATGGAACGCAAGCAGCCCTTTAAGAACGAATACCACAACGGGCAGATAATTGCGATGTCTGGGTGCGAGCCGCTGGCACAATTGTATTACAGTAGATATAGCTGTCCAACTTAGTAACCAATTGATGGGAAAAGAGTATGAAGTCTACATCAGCCAGATGCGTGTACGTACCGGTCCAGAGATCTCCTACTTCTATCCAGATGTTATCGTTGTCTGCGGTGAACCGCGTTTTGAGGATGACACCTTTGACACACTCCTCAATCCGATTGTTGTCGTAGAAGTGCTGTCTCCCTCAACTGCAGCGTTCGATCGCGGCGAAAAATTTGAGCACTATAAGCAGATCGTATCCTTGCAGGAATACATCCTTATTTCACAAAACAACGTCCGCGTTGAACACTACTGTCGTCAAGGTAAGCAATGGATCCACAACACGTTTCAGCGTCCTGAAGATATATTGTCACTCGCTTCTATTGAATGTGAAGTGCCTTTGGATGCGATCTATAGACGTGTCATGCTTGATGCATCATAAAAATTGTCAGTTGCTTCGCTTTCAGTTAAGAGGGTCTCTGTAGCAGCTACAGCAAACGGGACTGCCACAAGAGGTTTCTTAACTGACAACTGATAACCGATAACTATATGCAATAGGAAGGAATTTGTGTGACGAGCCAACCAAAACGCCCCATCGTGCTCATCATTCGGGACGGCTGGGGCAATAATCCGTATCCTGAGTTTCAACAATCAAATGCCATTCATCTTGCGAAAACACCCGTAGATGACTGGCTACGACAGAACTATCCAAACGTCCTAATCCATACTTCTGGCGAAGATGTCGGTTTACCCGCTGGTGTCATCGGCAACAGCGAGGTCGGGCATCAGAACCCGCTGGTGTCATCGGCAACAGCGAGGTCGGGCATCAGAACATCGGCGCAGGACGCATCGTGAACCAAGAACTCCTCCGCATCAGTAATATGATCCGCTCTGGCGAGTTTGCTCAGAATGAAGTGCTTTTGGACGCGATCGCCCATGTCAAAAAACACGGGACACAATCTCCATCTCATGGGATTAGCAAGCGACGCTGGCGTTCATAAGTTCGCTTGAACACTTATATGGTCTCCTTACACTTGCGAAGACGAATTGGACTCAAATCTAACCAAGTTTTAATTCACAATTTCAGCGATGGGCGCGATTGTCAACCCGACCTCGGTATCCAATTTTTGCGAGCAGATTGAAGCGAAGTTGAAAGAGATTGGCATCGGGCAGATAGCCTCTGTTATCGGTCGCTACTATGCGATGGATCGGGATGACCGATGGGACCGCGTTGAGGTGGCATATTCGCCTTTTAACCGAAGGGTGCGACCAACCGCGTCGGCTGCCGCTATGGATGCCTATCGTGACTATTATGAGAGTCCTGATGACACCAATCGTAGGGGGGACGAATTCGTCCGTCCAAGCGTAGTTGTTGATACCGACGGTGAGCCACTCCGCCGTATCACCGATGGAGATGCCGTTGTGTTTTATAACTTTCGAGGGGACAGACCCTCGGGAACTCACCAAAGCCTTTTGCCTTGATGAATTTCCGTTTCAGGCGGAAGGAAAAGACGGTGTCGTTCGACAAATGGGTTTTAAACGGAATTGCAAACCTGACGTTAAATTTGTTACGATGACCGAGTATGAGCAAGGAATGCCGGTTGAAGCGGCTGTCAAGAAACCTCCTAAGATGCAAAATACACTCGGTGCTTATGTCAGCCAGTCGGGATTAACCCAATTCCGATGTGCAGAAACTGAAAAATTTCCACACGTTACCTTCTTTTTCAATGACTATCGAGATGAACCCCTACGAAGGCGAAGATCGACAAATCATCGCCTCTCCCGCGTGACGTAACGACCTACGACCAGAAGCCAGAGATGTCCGCACCCGGCGTGACCGCGGAGATGCTACGTCGGATCGGCTCCGACAAATATGACCTGATGGTACTCAACTATGCCAACGGTGACATGGTGGGACATACAGGTTCCCTTCCAGCTGCTATTAAAGCAGTTGAGGCAGTTGACGTGGGTGTTGGGAAGATTGTTGATGCCGTGCTTAGGAAGGACGGTGCACTCATTGTCACTGCTGACCACGGCAATTGTGAACAGATGATTGATCCAGAGACTGGAGGCATCCACACCGCACATACAACATACGACGTAGATCTTATTGTTGTTGATAACCAACGCAGAGGGCAGCAACTCCGTGAAGGGGGACGAACTTGCGGACATCGCACCGACAGTACTCCATCTCCTCGGTTTAGCACAACCTTCTGAGATGACCGGTGAATCGTTGGTTCCATAGTAGCGTTTGTTAAAAGACATGCACAAATTGTAAGGAGGGTATCGTAAAAATGAATGACCAACAACTGCAACCTACCTCAGCGGATGCCCAGTTAAGGGCAGAGCAAGATGCGGAATCCGATGCTAAGAAGATTAGCTGGTTCTTCATCGGTTTCTTCGGCAATATAATGGGTGCCCTTATTGCGTCTATTTATGAGCCAGCACCACCTGCCTCACGGCTGCTTGAGAAATCTCCTGAATATGTGGCTGCATATACAGATAGTTACAAAGCAAAGAGTCGAAGGATTCAACTACGTCAGTCCATAATTGGTCTTGTTATTCCTTTTATCTTTATGATTTTGTGGATGATATTTCTGGAATTTTCATATAGAATCCGTATAGCCTGACAAAAGGCATAAGATTTTGAAGGAGATTTTGGCATGTCCCCACTGATTGACCAGCACGTTAACGACGATTTCAGGCTATTCGCCGGCAGCGCGAACCCGGCGTTGGCAAAAGAGATCGCTGCGATTTTAGGCGTTGAACTCGGTAAAATTACAATTGAGCCGTTTCCCAACCTTGAGACTCGCGTGCAGATTGAGGAAAGTATCCGAGGCACGGATATTTATGTTGTGCAGCCAACGAGTCAACCCTGCCAACGAAAATCTGATGGAGCTGCTCATCACGATTGATGCGATGAAACGTGCCTCCGCTCGGCAGATTACCGCTATTATTCCTTATTTTGGGTATTCCCGTCAAGATTCACAAAACGACGGGGCGCGAACCGATTAGTGCGAAACTCGTCGCGAATCTCTTGACGACCGCTGGGGGCAAGTCGCGTCATGGCTATTGATCTACACGTGCCACAGATACAGGGTTTCTTCGATATTCCTATGGATCACTTGACTGCCCTAACGACCTTGACAAATTACTTCCGCGAGAAGCAGGTTGAAAATGGTGTAATTGTTGCCCCCTGATGCAGGTCGCGCCAAATTAGCAGAAAAAATATGCGGATATTCTTGGACTTCCGTTAGCCATCATGCACAAGCGGCGAACCGGCGTTGGTGGACAGGGCGTTAAGTTCGTCGAGCTTGTTGGAGACGTTGAAGGCAAAACCCCAATTATTACCGACGATGAAATACAAACAGGCGGGACGATTCGCCAACAAGCCATAGCCTTGGCAGAGGCAGGGGCAGAACCCGCTTATGTGTGTATCGCACACCCTATATTGGTTGGTCCAGCGTTGGAACGGCTCAGTCATCCAGCAATTCGCGAAGTGGTCACCACCAATACAATTCCTGTGCCTGCTGAAAAGCAGCTGAACGGAAAGTTAAAGTGCTGTCTATCGCGCCGCTCCTCTCTCAAGCTATATTGAGAGTACATCAGCACCGATCGGTGAGTCAGGTCTTC
>CAUJRU010003579.1:0-39686 GCA_963277665.1 Viscum album
AAGGATTAAAAAAATATATCCAAAACCTGTCAAATTTTTATTAGATGATTTTATTTTGACTTATATGGACCTTATATTATAATTAAATAATTTTTGTACCTTTTTAATCCTAAATTCATTTTATAATAAAATAATACATTCAAACTTTCCTAATAAGCCCCTCCTCCCCCTTATAAAAATCCATCACCTCTAACTCTTGATCACCACTCTCAATCCCCATTGGCTCATCCATCCTCTGCCAGAACAAGCTCCCAACATCCCTCTCTTTCACCTAGAATCATTAACTTAGGCAGAAGACACTTCAAGAAAGCCTTTTGGTTCAAACCAAAGGGAGTTACCCAATTTAAAGGCAATGTCTTCTCTCAAGTTCGTTTCTTCTATTTTCCTTCTCCAACCCCCTAAAATCTATTTATTCAATTATTTTATAACAAAAATAGTATATTCAATATACTAGGTTTTTGTTATGAGAATAATTTGAACTACACTTACACACACCTCCATCTAATGGATACGAACATACTATTTCTTTGGACGGTGATTTACTGCCTCACAAAACGATGATTGTTCAATATTCTTCTACCACCTCTCATAGTGGCCATAATGATGACACTGTAATTATATATGATATATATTTTATTTTATTTTATCAATATTCTTCTGTAATTATCTTTTAGAACATAAATTTATGCTTTTCATGTTGTACAAATATGATAATTTCATTTGAGGAAGTGCAGACTACCGCCCCCTCAAAGTGATATGACTCGTTCATACCATACATGGAACGTATAAATTATGGTGTTAATGAAATTATGTAACGTATATAAAATATGATGTTATACTGGAATTATAATATACCTATGTATCATTATGTTTTCATTTCTTAAAAAATGAAAAAAGAAATGAAAGTAGTATTCATGCGTACGTATGGCTTACTGTCTCCATGAATGGTGCATTTCATTTCTTATGTCCAAATGTTATGGACTATTATAAATACATATATACTGTATATATATGATATATATGATATCAAAATCATGAATATCTATGACAACCCTATTCTTTAATACACACTAAAACATTATTTTTTACCTAAACTTTGCTTGATAAAACATAGAAGATAGATAGGTATAGTGTCTTTGGGGATTATGTTCATTACATAACAACATAAAACATGAAATACAACATCTTTATTGAAAAATTTATTTAAATGACTACTACATTCCCTCGTACTTAGCATTACATGGGATAACCTAAGGACATGCATAATAAAGGGGTGAGCTATAAAGCCCAGTAAGGGAATAAACATAGAATAACATGAGGAATTCAATACATGTTAGACAATAGGCATATCAATGGAGCATAATAGAAACATAAACATAAAGGAATGATAAATCAAGATAATCATAACATGGAAATGTTGCAATAACACTTAACATGGAATTAGCATGAGCCAAGGCTCATTTCACATAGAGCATGAGTAATACCTAATTGCACATGAAGCACCAGTAAACCCTTATTTCACTTGAATTAGCATGATTCAACACTAATTTCACATGACATATCATGATACTATACTTTACCTAATGCATTGGAGCACTATTAGGGCGCACCCTTCCTAAACATTTCATTTCATGCATAAGTGTGCGACATGGATCATACAACATTTAATCAATCACTATCATTTACTCAAAGATAAAGGGATGTGGAATACATACATGAAGGTTTATAATCAATAAGTAAATTTTCATAAAGTTGAATACCCTTGATAGAGAAATGGGCATGGTATTCACTACAGAATGACATTCGTTGGGAAAATCGCAGTGCAATTTCGACAACGTAACGACGTGACATAAGAACTCGTAAAAAATGGTTGAAGAGAGATAAAGGGGTTTCTCATCATATTTAAATGAAATGGACAGTAAGGGTGTCATATATATATATATGTACCAAAAAACTTAATGGAATTTAGATGTATAATACAAAAGAATTACTTGGATATAAATGAGGAGAGAGAAATACCTCACAGAATTTCGGCATGATAACAGGTGTACATGGGAGGAATTTATGAGATAGAAAGGTGTATCACATCATCCAAACATAAAGAGGGTATTATGTATGAGGTTAAAAATCATATGCCAACATTTTTAGTTGAAAAAAGGGCATAACAACTTAAAGAAAATTGGACAAAAATGAGAAAGGAAGAAATCCCTTACATGGAAGTGTGATTCCAAAGGCTTGGGGAGGCTTGAGAGAGAATTATTGGGAGATTTAGGCACCTTGGAAGGATTTTAGAGATAGGAGGGAAGAGGTTGAACAAACTCTAAAGGCTTTGAGTGAATAGGAAGTGGGAGCTTGGGTGGGTTTATATAGGAAAGGAGAAGGAATTCTTTGCTATTTAGGTTTGGGTCACCACACATTAAACTAATAAATAACACAAACCAGCCCATGGTTTTTTCCAAATGGGAGTGGAAAAAAATATTTTATAAGTCCAATGGCTGAAAATCTTAAAATAATAGGGTTGCTTATGTGGAGGTGAGTCACACTCTCAAGGAAATTCATTTAAAAAGTGAAAATGCTTTATAACTCTTGGAGGGTCCACTAAAGTTTTGTAAAATAAATCAAACAAACCTAAAATCACATTATTTTAATGTTAAAACATATATTGGCCAAATATATAATTTATAGTATTTTATTATATCACTATTGGGTCATTATGATGTCATAAAACACATTATATATTTAAATGGTATTTAATTTTTACCCAAAAAATTCGACTGTCTCAGAAAATTATGAAAAATTCACCATTGGATAATTTCGACATCCTGATTCTAAAAATAATATTCATTTTATATAAATAATTTTCTAAATATTTGAGTGTTTTACTTTTAAAATAAAACTAACATTTATAAAAAATTCATGGGTTTTGACAAACATTGATTTCAAACCTTAATAAAAATTACAATTGTATTCATAAAAATTGGATGATCATTTATATTTAAAAAAAAGTAATTTAATAATAATATTTTATTAAAATATTATTTAATTTCAAAAAAATCCATTAATTCTTCAAAATAGATTTCTAAGTTGAATATTAACTAAAAACACTATTTGTGCTTTAAAAAATATTTACAAAGTAATAATAATAAAATGAATGCACATTATTTATACAAAAATAATGCACATAGTCATAGTTCTAGGGCCTTTTTACATAACCCCTTATAACACCTACATAAGACCGAAGGGTAAGGTGTGTGATGGTGAAAGACTCTTGGGGTGGCTCAGATAACATCTCTTGGGTGGTAATCTCTCTTAACTTCCACTTCTCCTGTAGTCGGTTCTACTGAAGCTTAACATGTTCAAGCTCGGCTTGGGATTGGTCAAGAGTGAAGCCCAATTATGCCACCTCCTTTAAGAGCTCTGATAAATGGGCTTTGTACGGGGAAAGTCTACAGGATTAGGCCATCGCTTTCTTTATTTGAGTAAATTGGATTTGTTAAAGTGGTATATTTATACTAATCATGTAATCACTGTTCAATGACTATATTCGCAATGATCATAATTCTTAATAGTATTTTAAATTCTAGAAACATAAAACCAATGCTGTTCATATTTTATATAACCATAATAAGATATTTAATTAGATCAAGAGTAATTTTCATTAATGAAAGTTTTGGTCGTTACAATCTTCCCCCGTTAAGAAATTTTTCCCTTGAAATTTCCTTTTCCCACACTAAAATAGACGTGGGTAACTTTTTTTCATCACTTCCTTCAATTACCATGTCGCTTCTTCAAACTTTTGGTTTCACCATAACACCTTGATGAGGGGAATAGTCTTATTTCGTAGAACTTTTTCTCTACAATCTAAGATCTTCACTGGTTTCTCCTCATAAGAAAGATCATCCTCTAAATGTACTACCTCTAAAGAGAGTACATGTGAAGGGTCTAGTATGTACTTCCTTGAGAGGGATAAATGAAAGACATCGTGTACTTTGGCCATGGTAGGTGGAAGTTCTAGTCAATAGGCCACAACCTCGACACGATCAAGAATGTTGAAGGGGCCGATGTACCTAGGACTTAACTTCCCTTTCTTTCCAAACCTCATTACCTTATTCCATAGACATATGCATAGAAATACCATGTCTCTAACTTTAAACTCAAGGTATCATCGATTTTTATCTGCATAACTCTTCTGATAACTCTGGGCTGCCTTGATATGCTGCTAAATGGTTTTAAACTTCTCCACCATTTCTTTAACCATTTGTGGTCCTAGCAGCTTATACTCACTAACTTCATCCCAAAATGTCGGTGTTCTGAACCTTTTTACATAAAGGGATTCATATGGTTCAATTTGTATTCTTGAGTGGAAACTATTATTATAAGAGAATTAAACCAGTGGAAGATGTTGGTCCAACCCTCCTTTGAAGTCTGTAGAACATGATCTTAACATATCCTCTAGTGTCTAAATAGGTCACTTAGATTCACCATCCGTTTGAGGATGATAGGACAGATTGAAGTTCAGTTTTGTATCCAGAGCATGTTTAAAACTCTTCTAAAACATAGAGGTGGATCTTGGATATTGATCATATACTATAGATATTGGTAATCTATGAAACCTTACCTCTTCCCTGATATATATCTGTGCCAGTTGATCCAATGAGAAATACTCCCAAATTCCAATGAAGTGTGCAAACTTTTTAAGATGATCCACAACAACCCAGATTGCATTGTTGCCTTTGGATGTCTTCGGGAGTCTGGTGACAAAGTCCATGGTGATGTTCTCCCATTTCTATGCTGGAATGGGTAATGGTTGCATCATCCCCTTAGACTTCTGTCTCTTAGAATTCACTTGCTGACACACCATGAACTTTGATGTAAATTCAGTGATCTCCTTATTCATATTATCCCACAAATAATGCTCTCAGAGATCTCGATACATCTTTGTGTTTCTTGGGTGAATAGAGAAATTTGAACTATGTGCATCATCCAAAAGTTCCTTCTTCAGCTCTAAACTTGATGGAATACATAGTCTTTCCCCAAATCTCACAATTCCTTCTTAATTTACATTGAACTCTGAGGATTTACCTCTTCTCATATCTTACAATTTCTTCTGAATTCCCACATCATCCTTTTGAGAATCCTTTAAACATTCTAAAAGAGACATTTGAGAAATAATTTGTAAAAGTATTGATGATGTTCCCCTATTTATGATTCTCATGTTCATCTTCATCAAATCTGAAAAGATTGAATCCTTCTCAATTCTCATCAAATATAGAATTGCTAGGTCCTTTCTACTTAGAGAATTTGCGACCTTATTCGCTTTACCAGGGTGGTAATGGATTGAGTAGTCATAGTCTTTGATCAAATCTGACCATCTTCATTGCCATATGTTAAACTCTTTCTATGGGAATATATACTTGAGGTTTTTGTGGTCCGTATATATTTTACACTTCTCCCCAAAGAGAAAATTCTACCAAAATTTTAAAGAAAATATCACCACAGCCAAATCAAAATCATGTTTTGGATAATTCTTCTTATGAACATTCAATTTCCATGAAGCATAGGGAATAAATTTTTCATTTTACATCAACACACAGCCCCGTCCCTTCTTCGAAGCATCATTGAATACCACAAAAAGTTCTCCACTTGTGGGTAAAGTAAGCACAGGCGTAGTGATAAGCCTGCTTTTTAACTCCTTGAATCTTTCTCCACATTCATCACTCCAAGCAAAATTTACTCCCTTTCAAGTTATCTTGGTAAGAGGGTTTCACAATCATGAAAAAATTTCTCACAAATTGTCTATAATATCTAGCTAACCCCAAGAAGCTATGGATATCCATTACCGATGTTGTGCTCAGGCACTCCTCAATTGCAGATGTCTTGGAGGTATCTATAGATATCCCATTTCTTGTGATGATATGGCCCAATAATGAGACCTCCTTCAACCAGAACACACACTTGCTGTACTTTTCAGAGATATTATCCTTTTGCAAGGTCTCTAGTATAGTTCTTAGATGCTCCTCATGATCCTCCTTGGTTTTGGAGTATATGAGAATATCATCTATAAACACTACCACAAATTTGTTGTGGTAATCTCTAAAGACTCAATTCATCAAGTACATGATGATTTTTGGAGCATTAGTGAGTTTTAATGGAATTACTATGAATTCATAATGCCCATATCTTGTACGAAAAGCAGTCTTGGTGATATCTTCCTTCTTCACCCATACTTGATAATATCCCGACCGCAAATATACATTGGAGAAGTATTGTATCCACGTATTTGATCGAACAAGTCATCCATTCATGGGAGGGATACTTTTTCTTTATCTTGATTTTATTAAGCTCACGATAATCGATGCAAAGGTGAATTGACCAATCCTTCTTCTTGACAAAGAGGACTGGTGTACCCCATGGTGAAGCACTTGTGCATATAAACCCTTTATCCAGATTCTCTTGTAGTTGTTTCTTCAGCTCCTCAAGCTCCAAAATATCCATTTTATATGGATTATTTGATATTGGAAACTCCCCAGGTATAAGGTTAATTGAGAATTCAACATCTCTTATAGGAGTAAGACCAGATAATTCCTCAGGAAACACTTCAGCAAATTCCCTCACAATAGGCATGTCTTCAATGATGGTTGCCTCATTAGACTCAATAATCTAAGCCAGATAGGCATGCTCATATGGAATTAATATCCACGCTTGAGATGATGGAGTTAAAGAAGATTCATCTTTATCCTTGCACTTGTACTGAATTATAGGTCGATTTTCCACATGGAGAGTGATTTCCCTCACACGACAATTTATGTTGGATCTATATAGGGAAAGCCAATACATGCCAAGAATTGCATCAAATTACACCAAAAGTAGTATGATGAGGTTCTCCAAGAAGTTCAATCCTCCGATTATGGTAGGGGACGGGTTATATTCATGGGATACAATGATTGCCCCAATTGTTTTACTCACCTACATCTTTACTTCCATGATTTGTGGTGGTGTTGGGATTGTTCTACTAAAAATTTGGGATTTAAAAGAATGCGTAGAACTTGAATCAAAAGTATGTTCACTATTCTTGAATGAATAACTAGCATTCCTGTAACCACTTCATTTTCGGGGTTCACTTTGGTAGTAGTGATGGAAAAATCTCGCCCTTGCTGCCTTGAAGGTTGTTGGTTATCTCCAAAAAACCTTGTCTTAGGGAACTGATTTCCAAGATGCCCTGGTTCTTTACAGTTGAATAAATGAACAACGCATTGAGAGTCTAATGGAGTGTTCCTCTCCTCTGTCATAGATGTGTGTTTTTCTTATCAGTAGTTAATGTCTAGGTGCCCTTCTCTTCCACACCTAAAGCATTTCCTCGTACAGTTTAGGCAATTTCCAGGGTTCTTCTTTCCACACCTTTGGAAAGTGAGGTACTGGAATTTCTTAGTACTGTTGGATTTATCCATAGGACCTCCATAATTGAAGTCCACCTTACACTTCTTATCCCCATGATACCCCTGAGGTTCACTAATATCCATTTTAACCTTGAGGGAACATCATACAATTTCTTCATAGCTATCAAAGTCGCAGATCGCCAGGGCTTTCCGCATGCTAGGTTTATGCCCACCAAAGAAGTGGTCATCCTTGCATTCGAAGGTAACAACAAAGCCGGAAGCATATTGTGTAATCCTTGTGAAGTTTTTCTCGTATTCTCTAACATATTCATCATATTTTTTCTTGAGGGGAAGGAAGTCCATTTCCATCTTAAGCCGGAGGGTGCGCGGAAAATATTTATCA
The DNA here is from genome assembly GCA_963277665.1 of Viscum album. NCBI lineage: Eukaryota > Viridiplantae > Streptophyta > Magnoliopsida > Santalales > Viscaceae > Viscum > Viscum album. The sequence continues at coordinate 7,780 of CAUJRU010003579.1, forward strand.
AAAAACATCTTCCATAAATCCTTCCATTCCATGCCTTGATCTCCTCCTCAGGCTTCATATTTTTTTATGAATGTCCACCATTGATCAGATTCACCCTCCATATGATAATCATCCAGAAAAACCTTCTCTTGTTCATAGAATTGAAGGACATAGAAGATCTTTTCAATGGATTTGATCCATTGTTTGGTGATTGAGGGATTGTGTGATCCATTAAAAGTATGAGACATTTGTCTCATGAAGCTCTCGATAATGACTTGTTATTTCTTATGGGGGGTTGAACATTCCTCTTGACCCATGTTTCTATTAAAATCTTGAGTTAACCGAGAGAGAATCATGACAAAGTTTACGATTCCCACTCCCATCAGATTTGGCAACTCATTAGCACAGTCATCACATTGATCTTCACATCAGTTGTTAGCCCGAGTCCTCCTATTACCGTCCATTGGCTAGAACAATAGAAAAATTAGGGGCAACACATAAAGGGTAATCCAAGGACAAAACCGATGAATTATAAATATCTTTTATTTTCTTAACTTATGAATCTATAGGCTTCAATCTTTGTTATCCAACATATATTCTTAGAGATTTTTTTAATTCCCTTAATAATGGTTCATACTAAGCTTGTGAATTTACCAATGCATATCCCCCGAGAGTATCATAACCAAGAGTGCAGCAAGGCCCGTTGTCGTGTACCAGGATACCCCGGGTCAAACCCATAACCCCTTGTCGGGTTTTTCACCCCTACGTACATCTGTGCTAGAGCCATGTCTACTTGCTCGTATCCAGACAGGGATGTATTTGCTTGATAAAACACTTACTCAATACCCACAAAAACTTAGTGATGTTTTTATTATAATTATACTTTTTTCTAAGGCTTCACTAGTCATTTCTAATCCTAATCCTAAAAATAACTAAACCTATCCTCTGATACTAACTATGACAACCCTGTTCTTTAAGACACACTAAAACTTGATTTATTACATAAACTTCACTAGATAAAACATAAAAGATACAGGGTTCTAGTGTATTTGGGGCTTATGATCATTAAATTACAACTTGAAACATGAAATACAACATCTTTATTGAAAACTTCCTTTACATGACCACTACATTCCCTCGTACATAGAATTTCATGGGATAACCTGAGGACATGCCTAAGAAAAGGTTGAACTATAAATCCTAGTAAGGGAATAAACATGGAATAACATTTATAATACAATACATGTTATAAAATAGGCATATAAATGGATGAAAAGATAAACATGAACATAAAGACATGATAAAGCATGATAATCATAACATGGAAATGTGGCAACAACACTTAACATGGAATTAGCATGAGCCAAGGCTCATTGCACATGGAGCATGAGTAATACCTCATTGCACATGAAGCACAAGTACACCCTTGTTGAACTTGAATTAGCATGAGTCAACACTCATTGCACATGACATATCATGATACTATACTTTACGCAATGCATTGGAGCACTATTAGGGCGCACCCTTCCTAAAAATTTCATTTCATGCATAAGTGTGCCACATGGATCATACAACATGGAATCAATCATCATCATTTATTCCAAGATAAAGGTATGTATAATACATACATGAATATTTATAATCAATAAGTAAATGTGCATAAAGTTGAATACCCTTGATAGATAAATGGGTATGGTATTTACTACACAATGAAATTGTCTTGGAAAATTGCAGTGCAATTTCAGCAATGTAACAACGTGATATAAGAACTCATAAAAAATGGTTTATGAGAGATAAAGGGGTGTCTCATCATATTTACATGAAATAGATATTAAGGGGTCATATAGATACATGTCCCAACAAACTTAATGTAATTTATATGCATAATAAAAAATAATTACTTGGATGTAAATGAGGAGAGAGAAATACCTCACGAAATTTTGGCATGATAACGGGTGTACATGGGAGGAATTGACGAGAGAGAAAGGGGTATGACATCATCCCAAAATAAAGAGGGAAGTATGGGGGAGGTTATAAATCATACCCCAACATTTTTAATTGAAAAAAATGGCTAACAACTTTAAAAAAATTGGATAAAAATGAGAAAGGAAGAAATCCCTTACTTGGAAGTGTGATCCCAAAGGCTTGGGAGAGGATTAAGAGAGGCTTATTAGGATCTTGAGGCACCTTGGGAGGATTATAGAGAGAGGATGTCAGAGGTTGGATGAACTCTAAAGGATTTTCATTAAGAGGAAGTGCGAACTTGGGTGGCTTTATGTAGGAAAGTAGATGGAATTCTTTATTATTTAGGTTTGGGTCACCACACATTAAACTAATCAATACCATAAACCATCCCATGGTTTCTTCACATTGTTTTTTACAAAGGGGAGTGAAAAACAATATTTTTATAAGTAAAATGTCCTAAAATCTTAAAATAATTGGGTTTATTATGTGGAGGTGAGTCACACTCTCAAGGAAATTCATTTAAAAAGTGAAAATGCTTTATAACTCTTGGAGGTTCCACTAAAGTTTTGTAAAATAAATCAAAAAAACCTAAAATTACATTATTTTAATGTTAAAAAATATATTGTTCGAACATATCATTTATAGTATTTTATTAAATCACTATTGGGTCATTATTATGTCCTAAAACACATTATATATTTAAATGGTATTAAATTTTTACCCAAAAAAATTGACTATCTCAGAAAATTATGAAAAATTCACCATTGGATAATTTCGACGTCCTGATTCCAAAAATAATATTAATTTTATCTAAATATTTTTTTAAATATTTATATTTTTTACTTTTAAAATAAAACTGATATTTATCGAAAATTCATGGGTTTGGACAAAAACAACTTTCAATCCTTAATAAAAATTGCAATTGTATTCATAAAAATTGAACAATCATTTATATTTAACAAAAAGTAATTTATTAATAATATTTTATTAAAATATTCTTAAATTACAAAAACATATCCCTTAATTATTCAAAATATATTTCTTAGTTGAATATTAACTAAAAAAACCATTTTTTCTTTAAAATCTATTTACAAAGTAACAATAATAAAATGAATGCACATTCTTTATACAAAAATAATGTACATAGTAATAGTGCTAGGGTCTTGTTATATAACCCATTATAACACCTGCATAAGACTGAAGGGTAAGGTGTGTGATGATGATAGACTCTTGGGGTGGCTCAGATAACATTGCTTGTAATGCCCCAACCCCAGTTACCCACAGTCGGTGCATTATTACATAACATTGGCATGATAAAAAAGGATCAAATCCCGAAAGACCGACCAGTTTAGTAGCCTTGGAAGTACTAGATACATTCATAAGTTTTACATTACATCATGAAATAAAAGCATCGACAATATTTTTTCCCATTTTTAACAAACTTATATCCTTAGCCTATCCCTATAGGTCAACCATAAAATACTTCTTCACATACTGAGAAAAATAAAACATAGAAAGGGGTGAGCTCAGATGCTCAGTAAGGATAACAATATAGTGGAAACTTTCATTAATAAGTATAAATATTTAAGTCAATTTATAAGACTAAAATAAAATCCTTTTAAAATTAAACTTCAACATAATATGGAAAAGATAAAATCAAATAATGTCATTTACTTATTCACATGGATATTATACTAGTCGAATAATCACATGCAATATCAATAGCCACATTCATAATGATGTAATGCATAATGCCAGACTTCATAACCACATAGTCAAGGCCTTGTTCCAAGACTAAAAATAAGATTTTGTCAAGGCCTTCTTCCAAGACACTAGTTTGTCTCATGAGACCTACCGATTCATCGAGGAGCTATATTGGGCTCCACCCATCACTTACTAAGTTCAATACATTCTTTATTGAAAATGTTTAAACATAACATAAATATTTGTATTAAAACTATCATATGAAATGTAAAATACTTTATCTATAAACCATGAATGGTGTAAAAATAACACATCCACAGTCAAATATATCACAAAACCTTCAATAAAATATGGAAGATTTTTATCATAATAAATCAACTTCAAATAAGTTTAAAATATATCAAAGGATGTTGACATAAATGAAATGAATACTATTTGAAATAAACACCTCTTTCTATTTGGAAATCATTTAAAAGTAAAATAATTATAAAAGAAAACATTTATTTTGAAAATTTTCTTATAATCTTGTATGAAGATGATATCATGGTGGAAAATAGCCACACCCTCCATATAAGTTAAAAAACATTCTTACCTTAATTTTGTTGAAAAAGTCATAAAGTACCTTATTTGGAAAATGACAGAAAGATTCCTTTCAAACAATTTTATAAAAAGTAAAATAAGGGTATAAATGAATTTAACCCATAGTCCAGTAAATAGTAATAATGTTTTGAAATACATTTTTAAGAAACATGGATGTGGATGATAAAGAGGTCCCAGTAGATACTTACGTAAAAAAAACCTCAGATAATAAAGAGATTGTGAAATTAACCCTTACCTTGTAATTTTCCTTGGACAATGGTACATTTACCACCTGTATAATAGTTAAATAATTTTTATTAAATTATATAAGAACTATATACATAAATATGATATCATATATGATCCTCTAATATTTCATTGTTAATAATATTTCAGTAGTATCATCGTTTTAGGTGTTAACTGATTTGTTTTACTTTATATGCTTAGTTACATAATCCATGTTTTTTATGGATAAGATTCATTTGACTCATATACATAATTATATTATTTTTATAAACATTATTTTTAATCATAAAATGAAAATTATTCTTGAATGATTATGATGAATAATGAATCTCATCGTGTTCGTGGAGACGGTAATTCGTACCTACGCACGAGCGACAATATCATTATATTGATGGTGAAATTATATGTAGTTGGATGGTATATCATGTATAAATAATAATTTAAATGCTATATTTATTATTTACATCATTTATACTCATTATTATACCCATCCAAATAATGAAGTTTTTGAATAACAAACTACACTACGACGTTGAGACGGTAAGCCGTATGTACGCACGTATGGTGACTTTGTCATTCATATGATCGATTTAATAATGAATATGGTTGTACCATTTTTAAAATAATATCACAGTATATAGAATATACTATATTTATTAGTTTAGAATGGAAACAACAAATAAAGAGGAAGTGGAAGAAGAAAAGAACTTGAAAGAGGTGATGAAATATTTACCTCTTCTTCAGGTTCTTCCTTTTGATTTGATCAAAAGAGATCTTTAGGTTTTTTTATGACCAATGTAAGGACTCTATCTTGAGGTAAGGGAAGTTTGGAGGATATTTGGTTAGGGTTTAGCCGAGCCAAATGGATTTGGAGGTGTGAAATTAAGATAAGGGGAAGTTCCCTTTTATAAGAGAGGTGAGAATCACTTTAAGAAAAGCTTGAAATATTATTTTATAATAAAATAATGTTGAGTTTATAATGGCTCCAAAATGATTAATTTAGAGGATAAGATGGGGATGGGTCGAAAAAATCTCAACTAATAGGTTTTATACTGGTTTATGTCACCATATTAACCTTTTCTTATAGATTTAACTCTTAGTTAAATTGTTTGACATTTACCATGTCTCTTTGTATTTTTATATTATATGGTTAATAAACATACTATAACAAGAAAATAGAAATCCAAGTGGTTAATTATTAATATATATAACCTTATCTAAGTCCTTTGGTAGAACCTTATATTTTAAAGAATATTATATCAATTAATAATATAGTATTGGTTTTAAAAACTCAATTATGTCAATTTTGACATTATTTAGAATTTGGTTTTTGTGTAAATCATAACAGCATGATTACTTCAAAAAAATTATTAAATCAACCCAAAAATGTAATATTAACCTTTAAAATTGGTTTAATTCATAAAAAGTCTCAAATTTTATTTATTTGGATATTTATAATATCAATTATTTTAATCTTTCATTAATAAAGTAATTACTTCATCATCATTGTGTCATAAATAAATTAAATTATTTAATGTCTAAAAATTATAAATAAAAAAAATTAAGTAATAAATATTTTTATATTTTTAATTAATATTTATAGTCTAAATTATATTATGTATAGCCATATATTAAAAATGGGTTAGTTATTAAACATTGAATTTAACACTTTTAACTCTTCTTTAAATAAAATAATATTAAATGTCCTAATCTAATCCAAGTAGACCAAATGGGGTCATATTTTATTCCTAAGATTGTTTTTGGTTGAATTACACTTATCCAATAGAATTAAGACATGTGTTAGGGTAATTATAATATCATTTTTACCCTTAATTACCCTATTTACTTTTAACTATAGTAAATAAAAGTCAAAAGTTACTATTAACCAAAAATTATTTTCATCTTATTGAACCACATTTTACTTTCTAATATTAACTGTGTCTCTCAAAGTTTTGATATTCAACTCACATAAGTGGTAAATTTATGTTTTATGAAAATTTTCAAATGCTTCTAGAAGGTGGGTAAAAACGGTATAAAGTTCAATTAAATTTTATATATCTAAACTTATTATAAAATGACTCCAATGAATTAAATTGAACATATATAGGTATTATGTATCTATTTTTACCTAAAATTAATTTAAATAAAAAAACTAATTATTTAAATAAAAATTTGGTTTTAAACAATAATGCAGTGTTTTCACTATTCATAAAAAATTGAAAGTTTTCAGAAAAATACAAAAAATTCACCCTAAGCTAATTTTGATATTTAGAATCCAAAAATGAATTCCATTTTGAAAAATAAAATTTATAAAATTTATAAAAGTGGGTATTACTATTCATAACAGCTAGTTTGATTGGTTTTGGTGTGTTAAAACTCCAAGTTGCGTACAACGCAAGCTACTGCATTATTCAAAGGAAAACGTACTGTGGAAGCTTGTGGTGTTACATTATCCCCTCCTTAAAATAATTTCACCCTCAAAATTTCAAGAATATTACTGCGTAAAAAGATTCGAGAAGTTATTCATCATATGTTCCTCGGGTTCCCACGTTGCCTCTTCCATCTTATGGTTTCTCCATAAAACTTTCACCAGACGAGTCGTACGGTTTCTTAGGACTTGTTCTATGGTATCAAGAATCTTGACAGGCTCTTCACAATAAGATAGATCGGGTTCCAGCTCAATTTCCTTATTGGTGAGTACATGCGTTGGTTCAGGAATGTATTTTCTCAATAGTGATATATAGAACACATCATAAACTTTGGAAAGACTTGGAGGCATTTCCAAATGATAAGTTACAACTCTAATTCATTATAGAATTTCGAAAGGTCTTATGTAATTGGGACTCAATTTACCCTTCTTATCGAAATGTATAACACCCATCCATGGAGATACCTTCAAGAAAATATGGTCTCCCACTTAAAATTCCAAATCCTTCCTTTAGTTATCAGCATAGCTCTTTTGCCTACTTTGGGATGCTTTGATGTGGGTTTGGATAATCTTCACTTTTTCTATTGTTTCCTCAACAAGTTCTAGGCCAATGAGTTTTCTTTCACCAACATCATCCCAATAAGTTGATGTGTGACATCTCTTTTCATATAATGCTTCATATGGTTCCATCTAAATACTTGAATGGAATCTATTATTATAGGAAAAATCTACCAGAGGTAAATATTGATCCCACATACCTTGAAATTCAAGTGAGCAAGATATCAACATGTCTTATAAGGTTTGAATAGTCCATTCTGATTTTCCATCGGTTTGATGGTTGTAGGCAGTGCTCAAACAAAGTTCAGTACCCATGGGTTTCTGAAGACTTTTCCAGAATCTTGATGTAAAATGGGGATAACGATCAGAAAAAATCTAGAGGGGTAATTCATGAAGTCTTACAACTTCATTAATATATATTATTTCTAAACATTCAAGTGGTAAATATTCTCTTATAGTAAGAAAATGTACTGACTTGGTAATACCATCAACAATGACCCATATTGCATCATTTCTTCTAGGGGTATTTGGTATTCCCATGAAAAATTTCATCATAATATCATCCAATTTTCACTCAGGTATGGGAAGAGATTGCAGGACTCCTATAGGATGTTGTCTTCTAGCTTTATCTTGTTGGAAAACCATACATATCAACACAAAATCACCAATCTCTCTCTTCATGTTATCCCACTAAAAATGTTCTTTCAAATCTCTATACATCTTAGTGATTACAGGGTGTATAGAGAAATTGGAGCTATGAGCATCATCTAAAAATTCCCTTTTTAGATTAGGTATATCAGGAACACAAACCCTCTTCCCAAATTTCAAAATTCCATCTTCATATACGAAATCGATCAATCTCCCATCGTTCACAAATTTAATCTTCTTTTGAAACACTTCATCGTCATTATAAGAACTTTTTATCCTTTCTAGTAAATATGGTTTGGCAACCATTTGAAAAAGTATTGATGTTTCACCTTCTACGGTTATTCCCATATCCATCTTTACTAGATCCATGATAATAGGATCACTTTCAACTCACATCTTGTTCAAAACTCCATGATTCTTTCTTCTCAAAGCATCTTCAACCTTATTTTCCTTCCCCATGTGGTAGTGTGTAGTGAAATCATAATCCTTGAGTATTTTAATCCATTTTTTTGCCTCATGTTGAGTTCTTTTTGTGAGAAAATATACTTCAAACTCTTGTGATCAGTATAAATCTCACATTTTTCACCATAGATATAGTGTCTCCATATTTTCAGAGAAAATATTACAGCTTCTAACTAAATATCATGTGTGGGATAGTTTTGTTCATGAATTTATAGCTTCCGTGATGCATAGGAAATAACTCTATCATTCTGCATAAGGACTCAACCAAGTCCTTTCTTTGAAGAATTATTATAAATAACAAACCCATCATTCCCTGATAGTAGAGTCGAGATAAGAGAATTAACTAATATTCTCTTCAGTTCTTCAAAACATTCTTCACACTCTTATTTACAAACAAATTTAACCCCTTTACATGTGATCTTGGTTAATGGGTTATCCAACCGGGAAATATTCTGGACAAAACATCGATAATAACCTGCTAAACTAATAAAAATACGTACCTCAGTTATACTCCTCGGTGTTGGCCATTATTGGATTGACTTGGTCTTTTAAGGATCAACAGATATTACATCCTTAGAGAAAATATGTCCAATAAAAGAAATCTCTTGCAGCCAGAATTCATACTTGCTAAACTTTCCATATAATTCATTTATTCTAAGGGTTTTCAGAATAGTACACTAGTGATTTTCATGATCTTCGTAGGTTTTTAGTATACCAAGATATAATCAATAAATACCACTACAAATTCATCAATATATTCCTTGAAAACTCTATTAATTAGATTCATGAAGATAGAGGATGCATTATTCAATCCAAAAGGCATTACTGTAAACTCGTAATGCCCGTACCTGGTTCTAAATGCTATTTTCAGAATGTATTCCTTCTTCACACATAATTGATGATATCCAGATCGAGGGTCAATCATTGAAAAATATTGAGCTTCATGAACTTGGTCGAATAAATCATCAATGAGAGGTAGGGGATACTTGTTCTTTATTGTTATAGCATTGATCTTCCTATAGTCAATGCACAACCTCATAGATCCATCTTTCTTCCTAATAAAAAGAATAGGGGCTCCCCATGGAGAAACACTAGGGAAAATAAATCCCTTATTACTCAATTGATCTAGTTGTTTCTTTAGTTCCACTAATTCCATAGTGGCCATTCTATAAGGGGCCATCAATATGGGCCTTGAACCATGAATTAAATCAATGGAAAACTCAATTTCTTATTCTAGAAGATGTCCAGGTAAATCCTCTAGAAACACATCAACATATTCGTTCACAATAGGAACGTCCTATTTTTGAACATTAGTTTCCTCACCCATCGTTATTTCATTATCTTCCTCCCCAATAATTTAATTTAGTAGAGCTATTGGGGGTGGATCTAAATAAGAATCAGGTGGTGACCTTTATGCTCTAATGATTAGGTACTCCTTATCATCATCGAAAATTGTAACCTTCTTCTTATTACAATAAATTTTTTACATCATGGTCTGAAATCAAATCTATTCTGAGGATTATATCAAATCCCATCATTGGTATGATGATGAAATTAGCAGATAAAGAACATTTATATACCCTAATGTGAACTGATTCACAAAACATTGTTTTGATGATACTCCCCTTAGGTTTTTTGACCGACAACTCCCTTGTTAAGTCAAATTTAAAATATCTAATTTTCTTAGAAAACTGGGAAGATATGAAAAATTGTGATGATATAGAATCAAATAAATCATTGGTTAAAATTGAGGAAACCATTAAATTACCGGCCACTATGTCTTTCAGATCTTTAACCTCAGCAGTAGTGATTGAATAAGCTTGACCTTGATCCCTTTTCCTTTTCTGAGGTAATATCCCTTGTAACTTTGGATATTCATTTGAATAATTCCCCTTTCTCTACAATTATATCATTCAAAATTGACAGCATCTTTCTTCCCCTTGAAATCACGAGCTTGGTGGCCTTTTTCACCACACTTGTAATAGACTCCCATTCCATTCAGGTAAGTACCGGGGTGTTTCTCCCCACATTTACCGTAGGATAGATATTAAAATTTTCCCTTCTTCCCCTTATTTCCATTTCCAGAGTGTTAAGAAAATATCTTTTTATCTTGCTTTTCTTTAAAGTAATAAGACTTAGAGAGTTCCTTTTCTATCTTGATAACGCATGAGACAATATCTTCGTACGATGAGAAGGATTATGAGACTAATGATAAATGTATAAATGGTTTTATCCCATCTAATAATCGATTAATCTTACTCCTTGGGTTACATATATAATCTGCTACATGCCTTGATAACCTTGTAAAGTTAGCCTCATACTTTGCAACATTCTCATCCTCCTTTTGCCTCATACATAGAAATTGTCTTTCCATATCCATTCGATGGACATGAGGAAAGTATTTTTCAAAGAAAATATATTTAAACTCCCTCCATTCCATTTTTGATACTTATTCATCTTCCTTTGTGTTTTGGATTAATGACCACTATTGATCTACATCTCCCGTGAGGCGATAAACTGCCATGAAAACTTTTTCCCTTTCACTACTCCCCAAAGCATGAAATATTTTCTCTAAGGAACTTATCCATTGCTCAGCTACTAATGGATTTTTAATCCTATTTAATATTGGTGGTTTTTTCCTCATGAAGTAGTCTAACATTGATCCTCCATGATGTGGATTAGGGTGCTCTATACGGGTAAGGTTGTTATTCATAACCTGAGTGAGTTGTCCCAGTATGGTGATAAGATGATCAGCACCAGTTGAATCAACAACTCCACTATAATTATCTTGAGTATGAGTGAAATCCCTACATGGATTTCGTGTGTTGATACGGTTTCCATTCCTTCCACTAGGCACCATTTCTAAAAAATGGAATACACTAGATTAATTTATGAATCACAATACATAATTCCAAACTTGTAAAACACTTAACATAAATTGAAAAGTTTATAGATATAATACATAATCATAAAAATGTTTTCTTTGAGGAACTATATACACATAAACCCATCATAATGGTTTGTAAAGAAAATGAGAATTATACTAAGCATATCCCCCAGGAGTGTCATAACCAAGAGTGCAGCAAGGCCCATTCTCATGCACCAGTTCTCGTTCGAGTCTAATTCAAAGTGGTGTTTTTGGGTTTTACCCCTCGGTACATCTGTGCCAGAGCCACCTCTACCTAATCATATCTATATAGGGATGTATTGCTTGGAAAACTCACAAAATCTATATAGTACCAAAATTCAAGGAAGTTATTCTATACTAATCCTCAAAGTCTATCTTAGGGTAGTGTTCTCTAATCAGAGTTTTTCTAAATCTAGTTTCCAAGGTTTGTACTAAACTTCCTATGATATCAACTATAATACCACGAACCTATTTACCCAGAGTCGGTGCATTATTACATAACATTGTCATGATTACAAGGGATAAAATTTCGAATGATCGATCAGTTTAGTAGCCTTAGAAGTACTAGATACATTCATAAGTTTTACAATACATCATAAAATAAAAAAGTCAACAAAATTTTCCCATTTTGAAAAAAATTATATCCTTAGCCTATCCCTTTAGGCCAACTATAAAATAATTCTTCACATTATTGGAAAAATAAAACATAGAAAGGGGTGATCTCCGTTGCTCGGTAAGGATAACAATATATCAGAAACTTTCATAAATAAGCATAAACATTTAAGGCAATGTATAAGACTAAAACAAAATAATTTTAAACTTAAACTTCAGCATAATATGGAAAATATAAAATAAAATAATGGCATTTACTTATTCACATGGATATTCTACTAGTTGAATAATCACATGCAATATCAATAGCTACTTTCATAATGATGGAATGCATAATGCCAGACTTCATAACAACAAAGTCAAGGCCTTGTGCCAAGACACTATTTTGTCTCATGAGACCTAACAATGCATCGAGGAGCTATAGAGGGCTCCACCAGTCACTTACTAAGTCCAATGAATTCCTCATATGAAAAGGTTTAAACATAACACAAACATTCGTATTAAAACTAGCATACAAAATGTCAATAATTTATCCATAAACCATTAATGGTTTAAAAATAACATATCCACAGTAAAACATATCACAAAACATTCAATAAAATATAGAGGATTTGTATCATAATAAATCAACTTCAAACAAGTTTAAAATCCATGAAAGGATGTTGACATAGATGAAATGAATACTATTTGAAATAAATACCTATTTTTATTTTGAAATCATTTAAGATTCACATAATTATAAAAGAAAACATTTATTTTGAAAATATTCTTATAATATTGTATGACGATGATATAACAGCAGAAAATATCCACACCCACCGTATAAATTAAAAAAACATTCTCACATTAATTTTGTTGAAAAGGTCATAAAGTGACTTTTTTGGAAAACAACAAAAAGATTCCTTTCAAACCATTTTATAAAAAGTAAAACAAGGGTATAAATGACTTTAAACCATAGTCTAGTAAATAGTAATAATGTTTTGAAATTCATTTTTAAGAAACATTGATGTGGATGATAAAGAGGTCCCAGTAGATACTTACGTAAAAACAACCTCGGATAATAAAGAGATCGTGAAATTAACCCTTACCTTATACTTTTCCTTGGTCGAGGGTATGTTGACCTACTGTATAATAGTTAAATAATTTTTATTAAATTATACAAGAACTATATGCATAAATATTATATCATATATTGTCCTCTAATATTTCTTTGTTTATAATATTTCAGTAGTATCATCATTTCGGGTGTTAACTGATTCATTTTCCATTATATGCTTGGTTACGTAAGCCATGTTTGTTAGGGATAGAATTTATTTGATTCATATAAATAATTATATTATGTTAATAAACATTATTTTTAATTATAAAATAAAACCTATTCTTGAATGATTACGATAGGGAATGAATCTCATCGCGTTCGTGGAGATGATAATCTGTACGTACGCACAAGAGACAATATCATTATATTGATGGTGAAATCATATGTAATTGGATGGAATATCATATATACAGAATCATTAACATGTTATATTTATTATTTACATCATTTATACTCATTATTATATCCATCGAAATAATGAAGTGTTTGAATAAAAAACTACACCACGACGTGGAGACGGAAAGCCATATGTACGCACGTATGGTGACTTTGTCATTCATATGATGGATAGAATAATGAATATGGTTGTACCATTTTTATAATGAAATCATAGTATATAGAAGATACTGGATTTATTATTTTATAATGGAAACAACAAATAAAGAGTAAGTGGAAGAATAAAATAACTTGAAAGAGGTGATGAAATATTTACCTCTTCTTTGAGTTCTTCCTTTTGATTTGATCAAAAGGGCTCATTTAGTCAGCTTTATGACCAAAGTAAGAACTCTAGGTTGATGTGAGGAAAGTTTGGAGGATATTTGGGTAGGGTTTGGCCGAGACAAATGGATTTATATGTGTGAAAGTAATAGATGGAGAAGTGCCCTTTTATAAGAGAGGTGAGGGTCACTTTAGGAAAAGATTGAAATATTATTTTATAATAAAATAATTTTCGGTTTATAATGACTATAAAATAATTTATTTCAAGGATAATGTGGGGATGAGTCTAAAACCTCTAAAATAATAGGTTTTATAAAGGTTTTGGTCACCATATTAACCTTATATTTTAGATTTAACTCTTAGTTAAATAGTTTGACATTTACCATGTCTCTTTGTATTTTTATATTATATGGTTAATAAACTTACTATAATAAGACAAGAGAACCCCAAGTGGTTAATTATTAATATATATAACCTTATATAAGTCCTTTTTATGAACCTTATATTTTTAGAAACATCATATCAATTAATAATATAGTATTTATTTTAAAAATTCAATTATGTCAATTTTGAAATTATTTAGTATTTGGTTTTTGTGAAAATCATAACAACATAATTACTTCAAAAAAAATTATTTAATCAACCCTAACATTTCATATTAAACTATAAAATTAGTTTAATTCATCAAAAATATCAAATTATATTTATTTGGATATTTATAATATCAATTATTTTAATCTTTCATTAATAAGGTAATTACTGCATCATCCTTGTGTCATAAAAAATTAAATTATTTAATGTCTAAAAATTATAAATAAAATACCATTATGTATGAAATATTTTAATATGGCTAATGAATATTTATATTCGAAATTATCTTGTGTATAACCCTATATTAAAAATATTTTAGTTAATAAACTTTGAATTTAACACTTTTAACTCTTCTTTAAATAAAATAATAATGAATGTCCTGATCTAATAAAATTGGAACAAATGGAGCCATATTTGATTAATAAGGTTGTTTTAGGTCGAATTACACTTATCCAATAGAATTATAACATTTTTTAGTGTAATTATAATATCCTTTTTACCCTTAATTACTGTATTTACTTTTAACCGTGGTAAATAAAAGTCAAAAGTTACTATTCTCTAAAAATTATTTTCATCTTATTAAACCAAATTTTACTTACTAATATTAACTATGTGTCTCGAAGTTTTGAAATTCAACTCACTGAATCGGTAAATTTAAGTTTCATGCAAATTTTCAAATGCTCCTAGAAGGTGGGTAAAAGACGGTAAAAAGTTCAATAAAATTTTATATATCTAAACCTATTATAAAATGAATTCAATGAATTATATTGAACATATATAGGTATTATGTATCTATTTTGACCTAAAATAAATTAAAATAAAATAACTAATTATTTAGATAAAAAGTTGATTTTAAACAATAATGCAGTCTTTTCACTATTTATCAAAAATTGAAAGTTTTTAGAAAAATACCAAAAATTCACCCTAAGATAATTTTGATATTTTGAATCCAAAAATGAAGTCTGTTTTGAAAATAAAATTTAAAAAAATTAAAAAATTGGGTATTACTAATCATAATGGCTAGTTTGATTGGTCGTGGTGTGTTGAAACTCCAAGTTGCGTACAACGTAAGCTACTGAATTATTCAAAGGGAAACATACCATGGAAGCTTGGGGTGTTACATTGCTCAGGTGGTAATCTCTATTAACTTCCACTTCTCTCATAGTTGGTTTCGCTCAAGCTTAACATGTTCAAGCTCAGCTTGGGCTTGGTCAAGAGCGTAGCCCACTGACGCCACCTCCTTTCCGAGCTCTGAAAAATGGGATTCGTACGTGGAAAGTCTACTAGATGAGGTCATCACATCCTTTGTCTGTGTAAATTGGATTTGTTAAATCCCTATATTTATACTAATCATGTGATCATTGTTCAATGGCTATATTAACAATGATCAAAATTCTTAACAGTAATTTAAAATCTAGAAACATAAAACCAATGAATTTCACATTTTATATAACCATAATAAAACATTTAATTAGATCAAGAGGAATTTTCATTAATGAAATTTTGGGTCGTTACAATATCATTCTGGAGACAATGTACTTTTAACCACAAGGACAAATTGTAGTTATAACAAGTTCATTTTTAACTCAAATTCCGAACATCGACAAAATATATGATATGAACTCAAATAATTAACTAATTATTATTGGAAGGTATTAAATGATATAAAAGGAATAATAAACTTTAAAAAAAGTGTCTAAATCAAGTATAAATTAACTTAAGTTTATTATTCAGGAAGAAAAAAGAACAAACGAGTCAAGTCGAACATGAGGTAAGAGAACTCCTTAACCAAATTTCCATTCCTTGGGTTGAAATTCTACTTCTTGATTATGTCGTGCTATGATTATTTGAGAAACAAATTTTGTAATCATATCTTATATTTATACTTTTTATATGTTTACTTATAGTGCATACACATAATTGATCTATTTTATTTACAAAATAATCTTTGTAAGGGAACTCCTTAACCCAATTTCCATTATTTGGGTTGAAATTCTACTTCTTGATTATATCATGCTATGATTATGTTAGAAAAAAAATTTGTAATCATATCTTGTATTTATACTTTATTTATGTGTACTTATAGTGTATACACATAATTGATCTATTTTATTTACAAAATTATCTTTGTAAGGGAACTTCTTCACCCAATTTCCATTCTTTGGGTTGAACTTCTACTTATTGATTATGTCATGCTATAAATATGTGTGAATGACCTCTGATTTTTTTACACTTAATATCCACTTATATTGTGTGTATTTATATTTTTCACACATAATCATGTAATTTAATTATCTCTAATCCAAGGATACCATCTTTATAAATTATTTTGTCTCAATTTACATTCCATTGAGACATCATTGTTGTTATGCTCCAATTCACTTTTATATGGTGTTTATATAGCACTTTTACATATTATATCATGAATATATTTATTATAATGATATTATAAGCTTTGATTAAATTTATTCCTCAATTATTTGTATTCAAGCATCTCTCATTTGGTTAGGAACTCTTTAAATAAAACAATATTTTAAATGTTTTAAAGATTTATTCTTCTAAATCTTTCTTATTAATGTCCATGTTTTAAAAATGGTTTTAAAGATTTTTTTACATGTACATGAATGTTTTAAAATTAAAATTTATTTCAAAAGCTTCAAAGTTTTATGGGACACCTTCAATAAAAAATCTCTTTATTAAATGTTTTAAATGATTTTGAAAATGGTTTGATAAAGCATTGATTATGTCAATATCTTGAAATGATATATTGTGATTACAATGTGGAAATATTATATTTCCTTTATTATTGTTCATATATTATGATTATTTTATGGTTCTTGGGAATTTTTTATGTATATGGGTGGTTCTGTGATAAGCCTAGGGTGGGTGAGCCCGATATATCTCTCCAATGCATTGGGTAACGTGACAGAGGTAAATGTTAATGTTTCTCCTAAGATATTTATGGAATATACTGTGATGGGTATTCCAAAAGTGACACCCTACGTAGCTGTGAAAGATACAATGTAACTATGTTATTTATTCCATAATTTATTTTTATGATTTATGTTTTATGTGTGTTATTAATAAATCTTATGATTTCATGAGGTATGTTACGATTGAAAAGTATGGTTTCCTTGATTTGTATTTATTTATGGGTTAATGTTTCCTTTCCTTATTTTATAACACTTACTAATATTTTTATACTCATCCCAAGTTTTGAAATGTTTTTCACAGGACTTAAAGATGAATAGGGTCAATGATGAGATCAAAGAAAAGTTATGATGTCTAAAACATGGAACTAGACATGTTTTTTTAAGTGTTTTTTATTTTATAAAAAAATGGAAACTGAGTTAAAGTGTCTATTTTGTAATTTTGAGATGTAACGTTATAGTTATGGAATAATTATCTAAAACTCTAAATCTGAAAATATCCACACTTTGAATTCTTAACTTAACTCAAGATTATATAATGTTTAAGGCTGGGTCCTTATAATCACAATGTTGTCTGTTATATCGGGTTATACCAAATATACACAAGAGTGGGGTGAATTGTGTCTTTCACAAATTCTTCACGAGATCATGTTCTTCCCTTTAACTTTAATCAGATTGAATAATGCAGTGGAAATTTAAATAGCAGGGACACACGATGTATAGTTGTTCGGGGAACAGAAGGCCCCTAGTCCACTCCACCAATGCTCTACTCCATGAGGTTGGTGATTTTCACTATCTAGCCCTCTTGTCAATAGACCGTTCCACAAATGAGTATAGGAAGTTAACACCTTTACAATCTAAGGCCAAACAGAGCCTTCTAGTTCAATCACAGAACCTAAACAGCTTAGTACGAGAATCCGGTCACTCAAGATAAAAAGGAAGTATTTGTTCTTTGAAAATATTTTCCTGTTGTTCTTCACAATTGAAAAATAATGCAACTGATAGTAGATAGATCGCCATCATCAGAAATAACGATCTTCAAGAAAGAGTCATTCTGAATCGATCCAGTTGCAGTAGATATATAAATATAACTTGAAACTTCAGCAGTAGTAGATTCACAATAGATCTTCGATGTCAAATAAGTGAATCTTCTGTCATGTTTATTCTTCTTCAATAAACATAGCTTTGTCACTCTTCGTAATCAGCAGATCTATAGATCTTGATAGTCTCTGTTTTTCTTCTTTTTATATTCATCATTGTTGCTCATCAGTTCTTGTATATAGAAACTCTTTATATATCACATCTATATTTTTAAAATATATATAATAACGATGAGCACTTCTTCTAAAAATTTAGATCCAAAAAAGTTTCCTTCTGACTCGCGATATTCAAAAATTTGAATTAACAGAGCATTCGTAACTCCACTTGATATTCATCATGAAAATCTCCTTTTAAATTGATCCTTTGAATCATAGATAAAATAGATTTGAATCAGTCAAAGACACATTTGAAGAAAATATTTTAATCTAGCTTAAAATCAGCATAATAATTCTCTTGTAGACCATTGCCTAATAATATCATCTTTAATTTTCCGACACCAAACATAAGGTTGAACTATATAGCATGCATCTTCTGAACATAAGGTAGATCACAAATGTAAGGTTGATGACGCATCCTTCAAACGTAAGGTTGAATACAAACGTAAGGTTGATCATCCATACTTTTCTTTTCAACATTAAAACGAATGATAAATGATCCATACTTTTATAAGCTTTCAAACTTAAGGTACGTGATCCATACTTTTTATGAAACATAAGGTTGTTCAAAAAAGTAATGTTGATGAACCATACTATTGAGAAACAAATATAACGTTTAAAACTTACGTACGGTTCTTCTTCCATACTTTTCAATATCCCAAACGTAGGATTCCTACCTAACATAGGGTTCCTCTTCCATACTTTTTGGATAACATATGGTTTATTAACCATAATTTTATAATATCTCTTTAGAGTATACATCACATTCCATCCTTACGCTACGCTTCTCCATGTAGGGTATGAACAGTGTTTCCAGAACATGCTTAAGAAATTCCCGAATATGTAGAGAATAAATAGTGTTTCTAGAACATGCTAATGCGAATAATTTAGCAATTAATTCTGGTTGTTCAAGAACTTAAATATTTCTTCAAGGAATAAAAATATGATGAATAATAAATTACTGAGATATACTTAAAATAAAATCATTATAAAACAATTAAGGGTATTTGTGAGCATCAAAATCATTATAAAGAGATAGAGTATTGTTATAAACAATCTCCCCCTTTTTAATAAAAATATTATGTATTTTTGAAAACAAAACTTTCTCAACAATATCCCCCTTTTTGATGATCGAAAAACCCATTAAATAACCAATGAAATCAGTATACAAAATTAATTACTTATAGTTTTTAATTTTGAAAATATAAATACAATATTATATTTAACTTAATTTATCCCCCTTAAAGGATTAAGATAATGCTTAATATTTCCCCCCCTTTGTAAAGAGTAGAATAAAGAAAAATAAAAATAAGATTTAAAACATTTAAAGTACAATGTGAAATAGTTAAAATAAAATGTTGTGTTTATCCAAATTTATCCCTCATTTTGTGATATGAAAAATAATTATAGAATATGGAATATAACACATTTAATGTAGCACCAAACTTAAGTAAATGCTATTATTAACCATTTTTCAATAATTGAATTTGTATTACTAGCATATCTAAACAAAGATAATAAAACAAATAGAAACAAACAAATATATAATGAAATAACATTTCATTAAAAAATATGTAACATTCACAATTATGATGAACACAAAAATCACGGTGTGGTAAGGGTATGAGAGAGGTTCTATCTCCTCTGAATTACTTCCTTGATTTCTGTCAACTAATCTCTCAACTGTCTCATCATTATATCTCCCAGTTTGATAATAAGATCTCTATTCTCCTGAGTCATACGAATATTTTCGATCATATTTACTTTGAAAAACTCATGAAGCCTCTCCTCCTTCTCCATAAAAAGAGTTAACTTCTCTATGAACTGAGTCAGTACAATTCTAATACTTGGTTCACTTGAGGTCAACTGGTCAACTAGAAACTTCTGAGTATCTAACAGTACTGACAAAGGGGAACTATTACATTGTCGGTCCTGAAATATGGCACTCATATTCTTCATGACCTCTGTAATAGTCTGAAAATTTCTGATTAAATCAGGTGAAGTACCTAATGTACTAGCCTCACTGGGTTTGATAGATGCAAATTGTTGCTCCATGAAAGATCTAAATTCCATTAAATGTGTCTTCATAACCATCTCTAATTTCAACTTTGTAACTTCATTTAACATTTCTTTCTTAAAAACTCAACTTCTTGTCTGGAAATAGTACTTGCTTTCAGTCTCTGAAAATTAAACTATTTTTTCCCTAAGGATCTCTTCAGAGCAACATTTTTAGATTACAAACTTGAAAGATTCCTGTATAGCTCTTCTACTTCCCCATTAACTGGATCAGAGGCACCCTGTGCTTGATTCTCATATTCAGCTTGTACTTGATGCATCAACACTATAGGTAATGACTCTGCATCATATTTTTCCATATCTTCCTCCTTAGTAGATTTTTTAATAGATTTTTCCTCAGAGTCTTTCACAGACTCATCCAAAGAAAAATTTTCATTCAGTACTTCTGTATGAATCTCAGAAGCATTTTCCTTCTGGTTGTCAAGTGTTGGAGGTTTCTCCTCATGAGCATCATCTTTATGGTCTTCCTCTATCACTAAATTTTCCAAAAAATATTTTCTTGATCAACTTGGACTTGGTCAATTGGAGTTCGGTCCACTGATTCTCCTTCACGAGGCACTGTCTTAGTTATAGTTTTTGTTTGAGCTTCTTGTTCTGTACCTTTCTGAGCCAAAATTTCTTACTCTAATTGAGGAGACACCTTATCTTGAGCCACTAATCCATGTAGTATTTCTTCAACTGTAGTTTATCTCACAAACGTATAGCTTTGGAGATCACTAGATGTGAAAACATGTGAAGTTACACTAGGCTCTTCAACAAGATTCAGATCCCTGGTCCTTTTGAACTGAAGTCTTTCCTGACTCCTTTCTTCAGATACTTCCATAGCCTCAAACCTAAGTCTTCTTGATACATCACTTATTCTTGATTCAGCTTGTCCTTCCTTTAATTTTTCTGGTTGGGCCTGAGCACTTTTTTCATCCTCTGTAGCTCCAACAGGTAGTATCTTGCCTTTGATAGCTCCCCAAAAAAATCCAATTTTTCGCAATGTACCAGCATTGAAGATATTACTGTGGTGGAATTTAACTCGAGAATCCACTAATCTTGTCATATCTATCTTAAATATAATTTTTGAGATGAACCGTCCAAAAGGATAAAAGTTCGTCCTTGCCTCTGGTTGGAAACTGAAACTGAGATACCTTAACATGTATCTTGGAAAGTTAAATTTTATATCACCCAATATAAAAACATTATGTAAATATCTGGGTAAATTATCTTTTCCATCTCATACATTCTAGATGCAATACCATTTTTCATAAACTTAATCAAAATTTTGTGATCCGGTTCCAAATCCTTCACAAATATTTTCTTTATAGATTCATTTCCAAACAAAAATGACATAATATCTTCTGACTTATGTATAGAATCCTCAATATTCTTTAAATCAAAATGAAAAACTCCTTTATGAGACCAGTTACGAATTCGAGCTATTTCTAAAAATGAGATTGAAAAGTCTCGATCCCCAATCTTAGCTACAATCGAATACTCACCAGTTCCCATACTAAACTGTACTGACTTAAAGAAATGATGAAGTTATACCTCATATAGAAACTCCGTATGATCTTCTTTAAACATCTGTTCAAGGTTTTAAAAATCCAGAGCTTACTTCAGCAACAGGTTTTTCTGATATAACCATTCCAGATCTATAACCTTTCCTTGAAAAATTTTCCTTCCCGTCGAGCGCTACCTCTTGGCAGTGCTAGTCTCAGCTTCATCGGTTTTTTTGGTCTTGTCCATTTCTGTCATGAATCTCTAAATGTTCGAAAAAGTATTAGGGTTTCGAAGGTTCAGGTTTGGATTGACAAATAGAGGTAATGTTTGTGGGTTCTAAAGGGGGTTTTATGGTAGAAATGAAATGATTCAGAATTCAAAAGGCTTCTGACAGCCTTTATTCTCGTTTTATCCATAATCATTACATAAATTTTTGAAAACAAATAAAAATGTACGCATTTAAAAACAGATTTATTAAAATAAAATATTCTGTTTAAAAAAACTATGTTATTTTAAACAGTATAAATAGAAATTACATAATTAATTGAATAAAATAAATCTTTATTTAAAATTAAATAAACCTAGATGCCCCTTAATAAAATCAAACCTTGCAATGGGTAGTGGTTTAGTAAAAATATCTGATAATTGAAATTCTGTATTTACAAATTCCAAAAATATATCCTTTTTAAGAACATAGTCTCTTAGAAAATGGTGTCTGATATCAATATGCTTAGTCCTAGAATGATTAATAGGATTTTTTGAAATATTTATATCACTAGTGTTATCACATAAATTAGGCATACTATTAAAACTTAGTCCAAAATCCACAAGAGTGTTTTTTATCCACAAAACTTGTGCACAGAAACTCCCAGTAGATACATATTCTGCCTCGGCTGTTGACAGGGAAACTGAGTGTTGTTTCTTACTTGACCATGACACTAAGTATTTTACTAAAAAGTGATAAGTTCCTGAGTTGATTTTTCTATCTAATATAAAACTTTAAAAGTATGCATCGGAATATGAAATTAAATTAAAATCATACATTTTGGGATAAAGAAGAGATTGAAAAACAGTTCCTTTTAAATATCTAAAAATTATTTTGACAGTAGTTAAATGGGATTCTTTAGGGTTTGATTGAAATATTGCACAAATACATATTGAATACATTATATATGTTCTGCTAGTAGTAAGATATAATAAACAACCAATTATACCTCTATATAACTTGTTGTCAACTGATTTTCAAGTTTCATCCAAATCAAGTTTTATTTTAGTACACATAAGAGTTGTATATATCTTGCTGTTTTCAAATAAAAATTTCTTTAGTAAATCAGTAATGTATTTTCTTTGATTAAAAACATTTCCAAAATCTTTGTGAAAAATTTGTAGTCCTAAAAAGTAATTTAATTCTCCCATCATACTCATTTAAAATTATTTTTTCATTAGATTTGAAGACTCATGACAAAGAGATTTATTGGTTGATCCAAAAATTACATCATCAACATAAATTTAAACCAATAAAATATTAGAATTTATAGTTTTATTAAATATTGTTGGATCTGCCATTCCAACAATAAAATAATTTTTCAAAATAAAATAGCTTAATCTTTCATACCAAGCTCTAGGTGCTTGTTTAAGGCCATAAAGAGCTTTAGTAAGTTTAAAAATAGAATCTGGTTTTTCTAAATTTTCAAAACTAGGAGGTTGCTCAACATAAACTTCCTCTATTAAATAACCATTTGAAAAGGCTGACTTAACATCCATCTAAAATAATTTAAAGTTCATATGAGATGCATAGGCTAAAAGGATTATTATGTCTTCTAACCTAGCTACAGGTGAAAATGTATCATCATAGTCTATACCTTCTTCCTTATTGTATCCTTTAGCTACAATTATTTATTTATTTCAAGTTATTATTCCTTGATCAGCTTGTTTATTTTTAAAGACCCATTTAGTTCCTATAACTATATAATTCTGTGGTCTTTCAACTAATTTCCAGACTTCATTTATTTTGAACTGGTTTAGTTATTCTTGCATTGATATCATCCAACTTTCATCATCTAAAGCTTCTTCTATAGACTTGGGTTCTAATTGGGATAGAAAGGCATAAAACTCAGCAAGATTTCCTATGTTCTTTCTAGTTTTTATTCATGTATATAAGTATCCTGTTATATTTTTTAAAGGGTTATTATTTAGGGTCATTTATTGTCTAGGTAGTACACTTATAGGTTCTTCAATGTCTTTTTCTTCTCGATTATACTGAATTTTATTTATATATTTTTCAAAATCATCTTTCAGGTTCTTAAGTCACATGTTATCATTAGAGTCAGATTCATCAATTTGTTCTGTCCTTTTCTCAAAGGGATCAGATTCATCAGATTTCAAATGAACTGATTCTTCAACAATCCTTGAATTTTTATTAAAAACTTTATAATCTTTGGAAGTAGAAGAATATCCTAAGAAAACTCCTTTATCAGATTTTGGATCAAACTTACCAAGATTTTCCTTGGTGTTTAAGGTTTAAACCATGCATCCACAAACTTTTAAGTAATTTACTTTAGGTTTTCTGTTATTCTAGATTTCATAGGGTGTCTTTTACAAAATTGGTCTAATTAAAACTCTATTCATTATATAGAAGGATGTACTTATAGATTCTGCCCAAAAATAGGTAGGAAGACTGTATTCATTTAGCATAGACCTAGCCATTTCATGAATAGTCCTATTTATTCTTTCAACAATTCCATTTTGTTCAGGTGTTCTTGGTGCAGAGAAGGTGTGTTTAATACCCATATTTGAGAAAAAGGAATTAAATTCCAAATTCTAAAATTCTCCACCATGATCACTTCTTAATGAAATTATTTTAAAACCTTTTTTATTTTGAAAATATTTTCAAAAACTTTCAAAAAATGTAAAAGCTTCATTTTAAAATTTTAAAAAGAAATCCATGTAAATCTAGAAAAGTCATCAACCAAAACATATACATATAAATTACCATCCAAGCTTGCTACTCTTGAAGGTGCAAAAAAATCCATATGAATAAGTTCTAGAGTTTTAGATGTAGAAATTTTGTTAACATATTTGATGGATGATTTGTGCTGCTTTCCAAGTTGACATGCATCACAAAATATATCACTTTCAAACTTGAGACTAGGTGAATCAGAAACTAATTGTTTCCTGGATAACTTATGTAAATCATATATATTGAAATGTCCAAGTCTTATATGCCAGATCCATGATTAATTTATCTTAGCAGTTAAGCATTTTACTTGTTGTTTACACAAGGAATTTAAGTTTAGGGTGTACACATTATCAGTTATAGGTTATCTAAATTTAAGCAGTTTATTTTTGAAAATAGAATAACAATTGTTAAAGAAATCAACAATATAACCATCATCACATAGTTGAGAGATACTTATAATATTGTGTTTCAATCCTTGTACATAATGTAATTTATTGATTGACACAACTTATGGATCTCCAACTGTTCCAATTTTAATTATCATGCCTTTGGCATTGTCACCAAAAGTGACTAGTCCACCATCTATTTGAGTTAGTGTTCTGAATTTTGATGAGTTTCCACTCATATGCCTGAAGCAGCCACTGTCCATATACCATATGACCTTTTTTCATCTGTGACCTACTTCCTGTAAAGGCATTTAAATAGATTGTTTTGGTATCCATATTCTAATGGGTCCAATTGTGTTAGCCAGCAAAGATATGGGAATCCGGACTTTCTTTGTTTTTCTAAAATCAACATAATCATATAAATTGTTTGAGACAAAGGATTTATTTATTCCACTTATCTGGGTTTTCCTTAAGTAAAAATTCTTAGACAGATGACCTTTTTCACCACAATAGTTACAGATTACCTTTCTAGTACTTGGAAAAAAGTAATTTTAGTACAGTTTAGGCTTTTCACCTTTACTACATATTCCATATCTTCCCTTTTTAATAACATTATTTATAAGAATTTCATTTAATATATTCTATCCTTTTTAAAAAATAAGAGATTCACTTTTATATGTTTATACTTCATTTTGCAGTGTTTTTACCTTTGATTCATAATCTGTATAGTTAGTGTTAATTGAATTATAATTATCAGTTAACTCCTTATGTTGTTTTAGTATTGTATATCTTTCATCTGAAACAGCCTTATGAATGTTCTTTAAAGACTTATGTTTCTTAAAAAGATAATAATATTTTTCTTCAAGCATGTTGCTGTAGGTTGCAAGTTTTTCATTAGAATAAATTGTTTTAGAACTACAGTCTACATTAGAATCAGAAGAATAGTATGATTGTACCTCATCTGTTTCTTCCATAAATCACGTATTGGTTTTTAGATTTAATTCATTCTTTTCTGAGTCTGATTCCGAAGGGCTGCTAGAGTCTTCAGACACACTTCATGTAGATTTTATTTATTTCTTATCTTTTTTCTCATAATCATTCTTTTTGAAGAACTTCTTCTTCTTGTCTTATTTCAACTGAGGATAGTCAGGTCTGATGTGCCCCATTTTCTTGCACTCATAACATCTAACTTTCGTTTCATACTTTTTGAAAGATTTTCTGAAGCCTTTATTCTTTCTATATAATTTACTAAACTTTTTGGCTAGTTGATCTAGTTCTACATCAGAATTTGTTGAATCAGAGCTTTCTGATTTCACCTTTACTTCTTTTTTCTTTAGCTTTTTTCTTTTACCTTCAGATGATACTTTTAAGGTAGTGTTTTCTCTCTTGATAAAAACCTTATAATCATTTCCTTCATCTTGCATCTCGGATTCATACATCATAAGTGTTCTAATAATATCTCTCATGGTTAAGTCTTTGAAAGGTGTTGACTGTCCGATTGTAGCAAAGATTCCATTCCATTTAGTAGGTAGTACTCTCAGTAATTTCAAAGCTTGACCAGCTTGTTTGATTGGGTCTCCCAAAGTAGTTATATTGTTGACAATTTCTGTCAATATTCCATTCATTTTAGTAATGATTTTACCTTCAAACATTCTGAATGTATCAAATTTAAGCTTAGTAGTATCATATATCATTTTCCTGACATTGTCAGTTCCTTCATAAGCAACATCAATAGTTTTCCACATCTCATATGCTATCAGGCTTTGAGATACTCTATTGAATTCATCAGGTCCTAGACCACATATAACCGTATTCATTACCTTCGAGTTCATATCATATTCTTCTTCACTAGCTACACTCCATATACCAGGTTTTTTAGTTATTTCATAAGGATTCATAATCATAGAATATACTCTGTATCCAAGGTTTTTTAGATAAATTATCATTCATGAATTCCAGAATCCATAATTTTCTCCATTAAAGTATGGTTCTCTGACCATAGACATTCCCTCTCTTGTATCAGTCATCATGATCTATGTATAATCACTTTCATCTTGTTAAGTCTTTATCATAAAGCGCTACCTCTGATACCAATTGTTGGATCGGGTTATACCAAATATACACAAGAGGTGGGTAAATTGTGTCTTCTACAAATTCTTCCCGAGATCATGTTCTTCCCTTTAAATTTAATCAGATGGACTAATGCAGCGGAAATTTAAATAGCAGGGACACACAATGTATAGTGGTTCGGGGAACATAGTGCCCCTAGTCCACTCCACCAATGCTCTACTCCACGAGCTTGGTGATTTTCACTATCTGGTCCTCTTGTCAACAGATTGTTCCACAATTGAGTACAGGCAGTTAACACCTTTACAATATATGGAAAAACAAAGTCTTCTGGTTCAATCACAGAACCTACACAGCTTAGTACGAGAAGATAGTCACTCAAGATAAAAAAGAAGTATTTGTTATTTGAAAACACTTTCTCGTTTTTCTTCACAATTGCAACAGAATGCAACTGACAGTAGATGGATCCTCATCATCAAAAATAATGATCTTCAAGTAAGAGTCATTTTGAATCGATCCAGTTGTAGTAGATATAGAAATATAATTCACAACTTAAGCAGTAGTAGATTCGCAATAGATCTTCGATGTCGAATAGGTGAATCTTCTGTCATGTTTCTTCTTCTTAAATAAACAGAGCTTTGTCACTCTTTATAATCTATGGATATGTAGATCTTGATAGTCTCTGTTTTTCTCCTTTTTATATTCGTCATTATTTCTCAGCAGTTCTTGTATATAGAAACTCTATATATATCACATCTATATTTTTAAAATATATATAATAACAACAATCACTTATTCTATAAATTTAGATCAAAAAAAAATCTCCTTATGACTCGCGATATTCAAACATTGTAATTAACAGAGCAGTCATAACTCCCCTAGAAATTCAGTATGAAAAGCTCATTTTAAATTGATCCTATGAATCATAGATAAAACGACTTTGAATCAGTCAAAGACACATTTTAAAAACATCTTTTAATCTAGCTTAAAATCATCTTAATAATCCGCTTTTAGACCGTTGCATAATAATATCGTCTTTAATTTTCCGATTCCAAATGTAAGGTTGAACTGTATAGGATTCATCTTCTGAATGTAAGGTAGATAAAAAATGTAAGGTTGATGAAGCATCTTTCAAAAGTAAGGTTGAATACAAACATAAGGTTGACCATGCATACTTTTCTTTTCAACATTCAAATGAATGATAAATGATTCATACTTTTATAAGCTTTCAAACATAAGGTTGTCCCCAAAAGTAAGGTTGATGAACCATACTTTTCAGAAAAAACGTAACATTTAAAACTTACGTATAGTTCTTCTCCCATACTTTTCAATAACCCAAATGTAGGGTTCCTTCCTAACATAGGGTTCATCTTACATACTTTTCTGATAATGTATGGTTTATTAACCATACTTTTCTGATATCTCTTTAGAGTATACAAAGCATTCCATCCTTATGCTATGCTTCTCCACATAGGGTATGCACAGTGTTTCCAGAACGCGCTTAAGCAATTCCCAAATATGTAGAGCATACACAGTGTTTCCAGAACACGCTAATGTGAATACTTTAGTAATTAATTCTCGTTGTTCAAGAAATTAAATATTTCTTCCTAGAATATAAATATGATGAATAATAAATTCCTCAGATATACTTAAAATAAAACCATTAGAAAATAATTAAGGGTATTTGTGAGCATCAAAATCATCATAAAGAGATAGAGTATTGTTCTAAACAATCTCCCCATTTTTAATAAAAATATTATGTATTGTTGAAAACAAAAGTTTATCAACATTGTCATCTTATCATAAGGATCAAATAAATTTAATTTTTGATCCATGAATCGAATAATAAAATCAAGAAAAGTTGGGGTGTAGTGGAAATTATAGAAAACCTCTCTATTAGTTATCATTAAATTCATATAAAGGGTTTTTACATTCTGGGTATAATTATATTTATATATTCATGATTTAATAATGTTTATATAATATTTAATATAAATAATTATGTTTTGAAGAAATTTATTCTATTAAAAAAATGACATAAAAACATATTTATAAAATATCTTTGAAATGGAAATCCATAATTTCAATATATTAATATCTTTATAGTACTCTCATGGAAATGAATCAATATATGTAAACCACTTTTCATGAATTTTATTCTTTTTAATTAAATATTATATAGAAGTTTGAGAACTCTAAGAGAATCTTCAATCCAAGGGTTG
The DNA here is from genome assembly GCA_963277665.1 of Viscum album. Lineage (NCBI taxonomy): Eukaryota > Viridiplantae > Streptophyta > Magnoliopsida > Santalales > Viscaceae > Viscum > Viscum album. The sequence continues at coordinate 37,660 of CAUJRU010003579.1, forward strand.
GATTCATGTTATTCCAATTTTATATTTTTTATCAATATTTAATCATTATCAAAAATTAATTTCATATAAAAATATGAAATATGTATGATATGATAAAATATTATATATGAAGGACAATAAAAATGCATAAGTGTATCATATCGAAGAACCGTACTCATTTTATAACAAATTTACATTCCAGGTGATTCTTCCCATTTTCATTGCCTACCTCCATCTGGAGAGAAATATACACTTAACTTTCATGTCAAGGATATATTAAAGATAAATACATAGAGAATATTTTGGTCAAATGAGTTTTTAGATAAATATATCTTTAAATTATTTAAATCCACCTTCAATTCTCAAAAATCCAGCTGATTCCAAAAAAATGAAAAAAAACTCCTAAATGGAAACTCTGTATACTGGGTTTATTGATGAATTTTATTTCTCAATATTACACTTAATTTAAGATAAGATTTCATTTTTACCCATTTCACTCCAAAATCGGTATTTTCCTTCAATAATTCCTATGTTACTCAGCAAAACTACCAGAAGACCTCATCTAATTAATATATATATATTTTCTATAAATCAAATAAAATTGAAACTAGATCATATTCCATGTATTATAAAATTCATTCTTATAAGGAACATGGAATAATATATCTTATATCTTCCTCAACTAACCTAACATATAGAAGAGACCTAGTAAATTCATGTTAAACGAATTTATATTATAATTAATTAAAAACATCAAAAATCTATCTAGGAATGATTTTAGTATAATTTACTTATATATATTAAACATAATTATTAGCCCCAATCTCAATATATAATTTATGTACCCAATCATATATACTATATGAGCATAAAATGAAGTTCCCTCAATCACTTTATAACAAAATAGTGCATTTTAAAAAGAAAATATCTCATGTATATCATTTTATTGATAAATTATTTTTCAATTTTAATATCATTCCCTAGGAATAAATTTTATCTTATCACTTCTGAAACATTAGACCCGTGGATACAAGTAATAATGTAGATATATTAAGATAATTCTTTGTATTCTTACCATAAGTATCATTTTCCTCTTAAATATATTTTTTAGTGGCCGAATCAAGAAATAGTCACTCTAAAACATATAAATTTACCTCTTATTTGAGAAAAATTATCAATTTATGATACCGTACCAAGAATATTTGATTATTTATATTTTCCTTTTCAATAATTGATTTTAAAGATAACATGAATGTCATGTTAATTTATTTTCTATATAATATATATATTTTTCATATGAAAATTATGTTTCAAATATAATCAATAATTAATTTTCGTGAATATACTCTCATTAAATTAATAATCTATTTTCATTATATTTATTCACAGAACAAAATTTATATTTTAAAAAAAATAATGAATTTTCTGTGAATTTTTTCTCATTGTTTAGTTATTTAGGTAAACTACAATGTCAATTGTATCATATATAGCTTTTGGATAGTTAAAAGGACATAAAATTGACCAAATATATCTAATATATTATCCCAAATATATTCCTCTAAGAACCTAATCATATTAGGGTTTCCCAGTTAAGTGTCTCAAAAATTAAAAAATTAGATATTTCATGATACATTGACTCTGTTATGGCCTTCATATCAAATAATATCTAATTTACCCTATGATATTTCCACAAGATAATAAATGGTCACTCAACTCCAACATGAATCAAGTATACTAAATGATTGAAATCATAATAAGTGTTCACTTTAGATGAAATTTAATACTTAGTTTTTAAGAGATTTATATCACACCACCATCATAATTTTAAATAAATCTCATGTGTATTACATATTAGGTTTTTCCTATATATACACATGTTTCTATTTGAATTTATTTGTACATAGTATGTTCATCAAACGAATTAACACGTACTAATTATGTTAATTCATATATATTTAAACAATTAAATATTTTCATTATACATCCATATTAAAACTTTGAGTAGAATATTCAACACATATTTATAATCATTAAATGAAAATAATATA
>CAUJRU010003580.1:0-39686 GCA_963277665.1 Viscum album
ACTATAATTTGATCACACATTCATAGTTTACTAAATAAAAACAAAATAATCAATACTATTGATATTATTGGGCCAAAATAATAAACTAATGAAAATAATATTAAAAAACACTCCTATCGTCCCCTTATAAATACCACCCCTCACCACCCCTTTGCCTCAAAAATTCTAAGCCTTTGAGACTTAAAATTTTATTCTTAGATATATTTCGAATACTATCCACCATTTACTAGTTCTTATGGTCTCATAAAAACTATAACACCCTAATATTTTTGATTTTTATTTCAAATAAATTTAATTTTGATATCTTGCGTTACATGAAACACCGAGTTTTAACGAACAAAATTAATAATATTATTAAAAAATGAATATTATAAGATAAAAATTAAATTTAGTCATATTAATAGGAATAAAAAAATATTTAAAATTAGGTATAATTGTTTTAAATAAATAAAACATACTAATAAAAAAGTACTTAATTTTTAGTGAAGTCTTTATATGCTTGGAAAATACATTTTTCTAAAAAATTAATTTTTATTTGTATTTGTAAAAAAATTTTGAAATTAATTTTTTGTTTCAATTTTAGATTTTTTTGAAGAAATTAAATTAATTTTTAGAATCAACATGTGAAAACTATCTCAATTTGTTTTATTTTTCCGAAAATTTTAATTCTATAATGAATTGTGAAAAATTAAAAATTTTAATTGAAAACTGCATTTTAATTTAAATAATTTAAAAAAATATATATATTTTTTAAAATGGTTTAAAAGTATGATTTGTTTAATTATATTATTATTAATCCAACTTAGGTCATTGGAATCAATTTTTTTTGATATAAAAAACTTTTTTTAGTTTTGAAAACTTTTTCTTTGGAACACAACTTTTTCATCACATCCATGGGTTTAATTTTTAATTATATTATGACACTTATATGAATTTAATTTTTATAAATTTATTCCATATTTGGAATCATCGTGATTAATAATATATAGTAGAATAAAATTAATTTTTTTTCATACTAAATATCTAAAGCTGTAAAAATTAATTAACTCTTTTAAGGTTGAAACATGTTTACTGGGGGTTAAGATAAAAATATAAGTGTTAAAATGGTCTAAAAACTTCTTAAAATTATATTTTATGGCCATAATTAGTCCTTATATATTATAATTTTAGATAATAGTCCATTTTTGATCATTTTTTTCATGTCTATAACATGGGGACAAATTTTTCTTTTCAAAATTCCAAGTGTGTCCTCTCCCCCACTTATAAAAGGGCACCCCGATCTTCTCATGTCCACTCTCTGAAAACATATTGGTTTTACCAATACCTTCAAAAATATATTCCTTAATTCCATTCCCACTTAATTTATTCATTGTTTAGAGACCTTGAAAAAGGATAAGTTCTATGAAAAGTAAAACAAGTGTGAGTTCTCGTTGAAGGATGTATCATTATTGGGGACATATCACCACAAGAAATTAGATATCTATGGATCCCTCCAAGAAAAATTCAATTGAGGGATGGAAGATTCCAACATACATGAAATATATCTGTAGATTCCTTGGGTTAGCTGGATACTATCGCCGATTGTTATAATTTTTCACGATTTCCAAACTCTTTTACCAAGCTAACTAAGAAGGGAGTCAAGTGTTTTTGGAATTATGAATTCAAAGAGAGATTCAATGAGTTAAAAAGGAGTCTTTTCATTGCACTCATGCTCAAACTACCCACAAGTAGAGAAATTTTTGTGATGTTCAGTGATGCTTCAAAGAAGGGCCTAGGATATGTGTTGATGAAAAATGAAAAAGTCATTTCCTATGATTCAAGGCAATTGAAATTTCATCAGTAGAACTATCCAACACATGATTTGGAGTTGGCTAAAGTGATCTTTTCTTTGAAAATTTGGAAACATTACCTATTTGAGGAAAATTGTGAAATATATACGAATCACAAAAACCTCAAGTATATATTCACACAGAAATAGTTGAATATATGCCAACAAAGATGGTTAGAGCTGATCAAATACTATGACTTCTCAATTCACTACCATCAAGGGAAAGTGAATAAAATGGTAGACACTCTAAGTAGAAAGGATCTAGAAACTATTTCATTGATGAGAATAGAAAAGGATCCAATCTTCTTAGATTTGATGAATATGGACATGGGAATCATAAAGAAGGGATCATCATCAATCCTTTCACAAATGATTTCCCAACCATCTCTTTTGGAAAGGTTAAAGGATTATAAAAAAGATGATGTGAGAATTCAAAGAAAGTGGATAATATAAAAAAATGGATATCCCCAGAGTTCAATGTTAACAAAGAAGGAATTGTGATATTTAGGTTAAGACTATGTGTTCCATCAAATACAGAGTTAAAGAAATAAATTTTGGAAGATACACATAGTTTGAATTTCTTTATTCACCCAAGAAACACAAAGATGTATCAAAATATCAAAGAGCACTATTGGTGAGATAAATGATGAAGGAGATCACTGAGTATACATAAAAGTTCCAAGTATGTCAGCAAGTGAAGTATGAGAGGTAAAAGTCTAAGGGGATGATTCAACCATTACCCATACCAACATAGAAATGGAAAAACATCAATATGGACTTTTTCACCAGACTCCCAAAGACATATAAATTAAACAATGCTATTTGGGTTCTTTTTTATCATATTACAATGACTACACACTTCATTTCAATTTCAGGGGGATTTCTCATTGGATCAAATGGCACAAATATACATCAGAGAAGTGGTAATTCTAAATGGTATACCACTATCGATTGTATCAGATCAAGATCCAAGATTCCCCTCTATGATATGGAAGAGTATCCAACATTATTTGAATACTGAGATAAAATTTAGTATGGATTATCATCCTCAAACTGATGGCCAATCTGAGAAAACTATCCAAACACTTGAAGACATGTTGAGATCATGCTAAATAGACTTCAATGGAGGATGGGATCAATATATTCCTCTGGTTGAGTTCTCTTACAACAACAATTTATACCCAAGCATCCAAATAGATCCTTATAAATCCCTTTATAGGAAGAGGTGGGGAACACCAACATGTTGGGATGAAGTTGGGGAGAAAAAACTTCTATGTCCAGAAATGGTCGAAGAAATAGAGTAGAAAGTTAAGACCATCTAGTAGCACATTAAAGATGCTCAGAGTCAACAAAAGAGCTATGCTAAAAATCATCGACAAGAGCTAGAGTTTGATGTTGGAGACATGGTATTCCTCTGCATATCACCATGTAAGAGAGTTATGAGATTTGAGAATAATAGAAAGCTTAGTACAAGGTACATCCGCCCTTTTGAAATCCTTGATCGCATTAGAGTAGTGACCTATCAACTAGCACTCCTACCGAACCTGTCTCAAGTACATGATGTATTCCATGTATCACTCATGAGGAAGTATATACCTGACCCATTGCATGTACTCAATCCAGAGGTGGTACTATTGGATAATGATCTCTCCTATGAAGATAATTCATTGAAGATATTAGATTGTAGAGAAAAAGTTCTATGAAATAAGATGATTCCCCTCATCAAGGTGTTGTGGTGAAAACACATGTTTGAAGAAGCAACATGGGAACCAAAGGAAGTGATGAAGAAAAGTTACCCTCATCGGTTTTCCATTAGAAAAAGGAAATTTCAAGGTAGAACTTTCTTAAGGGGGAATGTTGTAACGACCAAATCATTTATGAATAAAATTACCTTTCTTTTAATGTCTTATGGATACTTAAAACACATGAACTCATTTTGTTATTATTATTGGGTTTAAATGGCCATTAAGTATCATTACCATTGATAATATAACCATTGAGCAATGACTACATGACTAATATAAATATAAGGCTTAAAAAAATTATTTCTACACAGACAAAGGAGAGGATGACCTTATCCAGTAGAATCAGGCCTTACGAAGCTCATTTGTCAGAGCTCAGAAAGTAGGTAGTGTTACTGGGCTTTTCTCTTGACCAATCCCAATCCAAGCTTCAACACGTTAAGCTTGAATGGAATCACCTATTGGAGAAGTTCAAGTTAATAGATATTACAACCCGTGAAATGTTATCCATGCCTCCCCAAGAGTCTCTCACCATCGCACACCTTACCCTTAGGTCTTATATGAGTTTTATAAGGGGTTATGTAATAAGGTATTAGTTACTTATTATGTAATCCATTTTTAAAAACAAAAATCGTATTCCATCAATTTCTTTATGAGAATAGTATTTCTTAAAAAAATGATGAATTTGATAAATTTAGTCTTCAGGTAAAAATGGTACTTTTGGGAAATATATATATTATTATAAGGTTTTTATTAATACTATTATAATAAAAATTCTTATAAATTATGATTATATCAGTTTTTTATTTGTAAATGATTAGGTAATCAGTTTGATAAGAGATACATTTTTTTATACGACAAAACATAAAGTGTATTTTTAAAGAATATATTTTAAGGAATTAATGAGTTTTATAAATAATTAATATTTTTAAAAAATATTATTATCAAATTAATTTTATTAATAATAAATGAGTATATAATTTTTATGAAGTCAAATGTAATTTTTATTAAGTTTTGAAAATTGTATTTGTCAAAACCCTTGAATTTTTAATAAATTCCAGTTTTTATTTTAAAAGTAAAATTCACATATTTAGAAAATTATTAAGATAAAATGAATATTATTTTTAGAATCAGGATGAAAAAATTATCGAACTAGGAATTTTTCATAAATTTCTGAGACAATCAAATTTTTGGGTAAAAATTAAACATCATATACATAAATTATGTGTTTTATGACATCATAGTGACCCAAAATATGATGTAATAAATACAATAATGGGTATTATAGGACCAATATATGTTTTCTCAATAAAATAATGATATTTTATATTAGTTTTACTTATTTTATAAAGCCTTAGTGAATCCTACAAAATTTATAATATATTTTATGATTTTAAAATCATTTCTTTAATAATGTAACTCACCTCCACATAAGAAAGGATAATATTTTTATATGTTCGAAATTTTTCCTTATAATTTTTTTTTCACTCTTATGGAATAAAACATGGGAAGGTTTTTGGTTTTGAAAATTTAATTATATAGATTCCAAAACCTAAGTTTGTGAAATATTAACGAATTCCCCTCTCATTTCCAATATAAACCCACCCAAGATCCCACTTATCATCACTTAAAATCCTTGGATCACGTACCTACTCCATCCTAATCTCTATATAATCCTACATAGGTGACACAAACTCTCAAAAATCCCCTCTCCAAGCTTTTTAAGTCACACACTCAAGTAAGGGATTCTTACTTTCTTTCATTTCTCATTTTTATCCAAGTATCCTTATATTGTTATACCCTTTTATTTTCAATTAAAAATGTTTGGGTATAATTTATCACCTCCCCCGTACTTTCTTCCTTACAATTTTGTGATTATATACCCTTTTTTCTCTCATTAATTCCTTCCATGTACACCCGTTACCATGCTTAAATTCCGTAGGGGATTTCTCTCTTCTTATTTCCATTCAGACATTTCTTCTTATTATGTATCTAAATTCCATTTCATATGCTAGGATATTATTTTTCATGATCCCCTTACTTTCTATTTCATGTATAAATTATGAGATACCCCTTTATCTCTCTTCTACTATATTTATGAATTTCCATATGACGTCGTTATGCTGTAAAAATTGCATTGTGATTTTCCAAGACAAAATTATCATGTAGTGAATACCATACCCATTTCTATATATAAAAATGTGATTTTTTAATTGAACTTACATGTATGCATTCCAAATTATTTTATCATGGAATAAATGATTATATTGAATGAATCCATGTTATATGATATATGTGGAACACTTAAGCATGAAATTGAAATGATTATAAAGGGTGCACCCTAATAGCACTCCAATGCATTTGGTAATGTTTATTTTCCTGATATGTCATGTTAGGAAAGGGGTTTACATGATTCCTTTATATTAATGATGCAGTGTTTTAATTTGTTTCCACATTACCATGTTATTATAATCATGCTATTTCATTCCTTTTTGTTCATGTTTCTCTTGTGCTCTATTGATATGCTTATTTCCTAACATGTATTATATTCTTCATGTTATTCCTTTTTTACTCCCTTACTGGGCTTTATTTCTCACCCTTTTTTATTTTATGTCCTCAAATTATCCCATGTAATGCTAAGTACGAAGGAATTTTGTGGTCATGTAAAAGAAGTTTTTAATAAAGATGTTATATTTTATGTCTTATGTTATCATGTAATGTTCCTAATCCCAAAAGAAACTATACCTATCTATTTTTTGGGTTGTATTAAGTGAAATGTTATGCAATAAAACAAGTTTAAATATTAAATAAAGAGCAGGGTTGTTATAATTATAATAAAAGGATAGTTTTAGTTATTTTTGGGATTAGGATTATAAAACCCTAGTTAAATAATTAAGGATAAGACTAAGTATAAGAAAAATATCTCTAAATTTTGGTGATTATATATTAAGTGGTTTATCAAGAAAATAAATCCATGTCTGGATACTAACAAGTAGAGGTGGATTTGGAAGAAATGTATCTAGGGTTAAAACCCAAAAAACGCCATTTTGAGATAGACTTGAATGAGAACTGGTGCATGGAAAAAGGACCTTATGCACTCTTGGTTAGACAATCCCATGTGATATGATTTTCTAAATTCATAAGCTTAGTATGAATCATTAATAAGAGAACAAAAAAAGCCCATAAAAATATTTTTAGGAAATAGATCATGGATAACTTAGATCAAAGATTAGAAATTCCGAAGTTAAAGAGATAAATGTTATTTATAAGTTATCATTTTTTTCATTGGATTCCCATTTATATGTTTAATAGTTTAAAATACTTACCCCTAATTTTCCTTTTATTCTATCCAATTTCTAGTAATAGGAGGTCTCTATCTAACAACTGATACAAATATCAATGTGACGACTGCTCTAATGAGATGCCCAATCCGATAGGGGTGGTAATCGAAAACTTAGTCATGATACTCTCTTATTTAACTCATGTTTTTAATAAAACCATGGTCCAAGAGGAACATCCAACCCCCCCAAATAAATAACAAGTCAAAATTGAGAGATTCATGAGAAAAAAGCCTCATACTTTAAATGGATCATCTGATACCTCAATCGTCGAACAATGTATCAACTCCATTGAGATTATCTTCTCCATCCTTAAATGTTCCGAACAATAGATTGTTCTTCTGGATGATTATTTTATGGAGGTTAAAGCTGATCAATGGTGGACATTGATAAAAAATCCAAAGCCTAAGGAAGAGATCAAAGTGTTGGAATGAAAGGATTTTTGGAAAATGTTTTTGGATAAATATTTTTTTCACACCCTTCGACATAAGATGGAAAGGGAATTCCTTGACCTAAATAAGAATTATAAAGAATCCATTGGAGAATATGAGGAAAAATTCACAAGGCTTTCACGATATGCCTTCATCTTTGTCGTTACCTCTGAATGTTAGGTTGACTGCTTCTTTGACGGGATAAAACCTAGCCTATGGAAATCCCTAACGATCTGTGACTTCAATATCTATGAGGAAATTTTTTGATGTTCCCTCAACATCAAAATGGAGGTTGGAAAATATAAAGGGTGTCATGGGGATAAGAAGTAGAAAATGGAATTTAATTCTGGCAGTATGATGAATAAATCCAATGGTGTTAAAAAAAATTATCACCCCACTTTCCAAAGGTGAGTAAAGAAGCACCACAGAAATTGCCTAAAGGGGATGAGGAAATGCTTTAGGTGTGGAAGATAAGGGAACCTAGCCAATGATTACTGAAATGAAAAACCCACTACTATGATAGAAGAGAGAAACCCTCTGTTTGACCCTCAATGCATTGTTTATTTCTAAAACTACAAAGAACAAAGGAACATTGTAAACTAGTTCCCTAAGCCAAGGGATTTTGGAGGCAACCAAAAACCTCTAAGGAAAAAAGGGGGAGATTTTTTCATAACTACCTCCAAAGTGAATTCATAAAACAAAGTGGTGACATGAAATCTAGTTATTTATTCAAGAATAGTGAACATACTTTTTGATTCTGGTTCTGCACATTCTTTTATATCCCGAAAGTTTATTAGAACAATGCAAACACAGCCACAAATCATAGAAGTAGATATTTTGGTGAGAATGAAAAATGTGGAAATTATTTCATCCCATGAATATAACTCATATCCTTTTACAATTTGTGGATTGAAATTCTCAGAAAACCTCTTCATACTCCCTCTAGTGGAATTTGATGCAATTATTGGCATGGATTGACTTTCCCTACATAGAGACAACATTAATTTAAATGATAGGGAAATCACTCTCCATATGTTGAATCGACCCCTGATTCCATACAAGTGAAAGGAAGAGGATGAATCTTCTTTAGCACCATCATATCAATTATGGATATTACTTCCCTATGAGCATTCATATATTTATTAGATGACTGAGTCTAAGTAAGGAACTATCCTAAAAGACAAGACTATTGTGAGGGAATTTGCTGATGTCTTTCTTGAGGAATTTCCTGGTCTTTCTCCTAGAAGAGATGTTGAATTCTTGATTTATCTTATACTCGGGGCACTATAAATATCCAAGACTTCATATAGAATGGCTATTTTAGAGCTTAAAGAGCTAAATAAAAAACTACAAGAGAATCTAGATAAAGGTTTTATATGACCAAGTTCTAAATTATGGGGTGCACCATTCCTCTTCGTCAAGAATAAGGATAAGTCAATGCGCCTATGAATTGATTATTGTGAGCTCAAAAAAATCACGATAAAGAAAAAGTATCCTTATGACTTGTTCAATAAACTACATGGAGAACAATACTTATCCGAGGTGGATCTGTGGTTGAGATATTACCAAGTAAGGGTGAATAAGGAGGATATCCCCAAGAATTCTTCTCGTACAAGGTATGGGAACTATGAATTCATAGTAATGCCTTTTCGACTAACTAATACTCCATAAATATTCATGGAATTGATTAATAGAGTCTTTAAAGTTTACCTCGAAAAATGTTTGGTTGTCTTTATAGATTATATTCTAATATACTCCAAAAATAAGGAGGATCATGAGGAGTTTCTAAGCACTGTACTAGAGACCTTGAAAAATGAGAAGATCTATGAAATTTACAACAAGTGTGAGTTCTAGTTGAAGTAAGTATCATTCTTGGGGAATATCATCATAAGAAATGAGATATCCATGGATCCCTCCAAGGAAAATGAAATTTAAGGGATGGTCGAGGCCAACATCTATGACAGATATCCGTATCTTCCTTGGGTTATCTAGTTACTATCGCCAATTTGTGAGAAATTTCTCATGATTGTCAAACCCTCTTACAAAGGTAACTCAGAAGAGAGTCAAGTTTTCTTGGAATGATGAATGCCAAGAGAGATTCAAGGATTTGAAAAGGATCCTTATCACTATGCCCGTACACACAATAGCCACAAGTGGAGAACTTTTCGTGGGATTTAGTGATGCTTAAAAGAAGGGAATGGGTTGTGTGTTGATGCAAAATGGAAAAGTTATTTCATACGATTCAAGGCAATTGAAAGTTCATGAGCAGAACCATCCTACACATGATATGGAGTTGGCTATAGTGATACTAGCTTTGAATATTTATAAACATTACCTTTTGGGGGAAAAGTGTGAAATATATACAGATCACAAAAACCTCATGTATATTTTCACACATAAAGAGTTGAATATGCACCAATGAAGATTGTTAGAGCTGATCAAATACTATGACTTCTCAATTCATTACAATATGGGGAAAGTGAATAAAGTGAAAGACGCTCTACGTAGAAAGGATCCAAAAACTATTTCATTGATTAAAATTTAAAAGGATACAATATTATTAGATTTGATGAATATAGACATGAGAATCATAAAGAAGGGAACATTGTCAATCCTTTCACAAATTATTTCCCAAATATCTCTTTTGGAAAGGTTAAAGGATGATCAAAAGGATGATGTATGAATTAAGAAGAATGTGGAAACTATTAGAAAAGAGAAAACCTTAGAGTTCAATGTTAATGAAGAAGGAATTGTAAGATTTGGGTCAATAATATGTGTCCCATCAAATCTAGAGTTAAAGAAACAACATTAGGATGATGCACATAGTTCGAATTTATCCATTCACCCAGGAAACACAAAGATGTATCGAGATATCCGAGAGAAATATTGGTGAGATAACATGAAGAAGGATATTGATGACTATACCTCCAAGTTCTTGGTATGTCAGCAAGTGAAGGCTAAGATGTATAAGTATAAAAGGATGATGCAACCATTACCCATACAAAAATGGAAATGGGAAAACATTAACATGGAATTTTCACCAAAAATCTGAAGAAATCCAAAAGAATTAATGTTATCTGGGTTATTTTGGATCATCTTACAAAAAATGCACACTTCATTGCAATTTGGGAGGGTTTCTCCTTTGATTAATTGGAACAAATATACATCAGGGAAGTGGTAAATCCGCATGGTGTACCAATATTGATTGTATATGATTGAGATCCAAGATTCACCTCTATGTTTTCGAAGAGTATCCAACATGCTCTGAATACTGAGCTAAAATTCAGTATGAATTATCACCCTCAAATTGATGGCCAATCTGAGTGAACTTTCCAAACACTAAAAGACATTTTGAGAGCATGCTCAATGGACTTCAAAGGAGGATAAGATCAATATATTCCTCTAGTTGAGTTCTATTACAACAACAATTTCCATCCAGGCATCTGAATGGATCCTTATGAAGTTATTTATGAGAAGAGGTGCATAACACCAACATGTTGGGATGAAGTTGGGAAACAAAAACTTCTAGGTCTAGAAATGGTAAAAGAAATAGCAGAGAAGGTTAAGACCATCTAGAAGCAAATTAAAGCTATTTAGAGTTGACAAAAGAGACATTCTTACAATCGTTGACGAGACCTAGAGTTTGATGTTAGATACAAGGTATTCTTCTACATATCACTATGGAAGAGATTTATGAGATTTTGGAAGAAGAGAAATCCCAGTCAAAGGTACATCAAACATTTTGAGATACTTAATCACATTGGAGAAGTAGACTATCAACTAAAACTCCCACCGAACCTGTCTCAAGTACATGATGTATTCAATGTATCACTCTTGAGGAAGTACATACCTGACCCATCATGTGCACTCAATCTAGAGGTGGTACCATTGAAGAATAAACTCTCCTATGAAGAGAAGCTGATGAATATATTAGATAATAGAGGAAAAGTTCTACGAAATAAGATGATGCCCCTTATAAAGGTGTTTTGGAGAAACCACAAGTTTGAAGAAGTAACATGTGAACTTGAGGAAGTGACGAGGCAAAGTTACCCTCCTTGGTTTTAGTGTGGGAAAATTAAATTTCGAGGGTGAAATTTCATAAAGGGGGAATTTTGTAATGAGATTATCGTTTATGAATTAAATTCCCTTTCTTTTAATGTATTATGGATATAGAAAACACATGCACTCTTTTTATTAATTTTATTGGGTTTAAATGACCATTAAGTATCATTTCTATTGATAATATAGCCATTGAACAATGACCACACAACTGATATAAATATAAGTTTTTTTAAAAAATTATTTTGACATAGAAAAAGGGGAGGATAGTCTCATCCAGTAGACGTGGGCCGTACGAAGCTCATTTGTCAAAGCTCAGAAAGGATGCAGTGTCACTGGGAATTTCTCTTCACCAAGCCCAAGCCAAGCTTCAACACATTAAGCTTGAACGGAATCTCTGATGGGAGAAGTTCAAGTTAATACAGATTACCACCTGAGCGATGTTATCCATGCCACCCCAAGAGTCTGTTACCATCGCACACCTCACCCTTAGGTCTTATGTGGGTGTTTTAAGGGTTTATGTAATAAGGTATTAGTTACTTATTGTGTAATCCATTTTTATAAATAAAAGTCTTATTCTATCAATTACTTTATAAGAATAGTATTTCTTAAAAAAATGATGAATTTGATAAATTGACTCTTCAGGTAAAAATGGAATGATTTTGAAATATATATATATTATTATAAGGGTTTTATTAATAATATTATAAAAAAAAATTATTATAAATGATGATTATATCATTTTCTTATTTGTTAATTATTAGGTAATTAGTTTGATTAGAGTTAAATTTGTTTTACGATAAAACCGAAAGTGTATTTTTAAAGAAATTATTTTATGTAATTAATGAATTTATGAAATAGTTAATATTTTAATAAAATATAATTTTAAAATTAATAATAAATTATTATAATTTTTTATAAAGTAAAAATGTAATTTTTATTATGTTCTCAAAACTGTTTTTATCAAAACCAGTTAATTTTCAACAAATGTGGGTTTTCATTTTAAAAGTAAAAATTAAAATATTTAGAAAATTATTTATATAAAATGAATATTATTTTTTTAATTAGGACAGCAAAATTATCCAATGGTTAATTTTTCATAATTTTTTAAGATAGTCGGATTTTTGGGTGAAAATTAAATACCATATAAGTCAAATATGTGTTTTATGACATCATAATGACCCAAAATGATGTAATAAATACTATAATTGGTATTATTGGCCCAATATATGTTTTCAAATTAAAATAATGTGATTTTATATTTGTTTTAATTATTTTATAAATCCTTAGTGAATCCTCCAGAATGTATAATATGTTTTATGATTTCAAATTCATTTATTTAATAATGTGACTCACCTACACATAAGCATGGATAATATTTTAATATTTTTGGAAATTGGACTTATAAAATAATTTTTTCCACTCCTACATCAAAAACCTTGGGCAAAAACCCTTGTAAGGTTTGTGGTTTTGAATATTTAATTATATAGATTCCAAAACCTTTGTTTGTGATATATTAAAGAATTCCCCTATCATTTCCTATATAAACCCACCCAATCTCCCACTTCTATTCCCTAAAAATCATTGGACCACATCCTTACTTTTTCCTCCCATATCTAGAATCCTTCAAAGGAACCCCATTCTCTAAAGAATCCCCTCTTCAAGCTTTTGAAATTACACACTCAAGTAAGGGATTCTTACTTTCCTTCCTTTCTCATTTTATCCATGTTTTCTTTATGTTGTTATACCATTTTATTTTCAATTAAAAATGTTGGGGTATTATTTATCACCTCCCCTATACTTTCCTACTTATTTTTTATGATGATATACCCCTTTATCTCTCATTAATTCCTTCCATGTACACCAATTACCATGCTAGAATTCCGTAAGGGATTTCTCTCTTTTTATTTACATTTAAGCATTTATTCTCTATTATGTATCTAAATTCCATTTCATATTGTAGGATATTATGTTACATGATCCCCTTATTTTCTATTTCATTTATAAATTATGAGATACCCATTTCTCTCTCATCAACATCATTTATGAATTTTGATATGACGTCGTTATGCTGCCAAAACTACACCGTGAGTTTCCAAGACAAAATCATCATGTAGTGAATACCATACCCATTTCTCTATTGAGTGTATTCACCTTTATGAACATGTACTTATTTAATGGTAATTACATGTATGTATTCCAAATTCTTTGATAATGGAATAAATAATTATGTTGAATGAATCCATGTTATATGATTTATGTGGAACACTTAAGAATGAGATTGAAATGATTATGAACGGTGCATCCTAATAGTGCTCCAATGCATTGGGTAATGTTTAGTATCATGATATGTCATGTTGGGATACGAGTTTATCTGATTCCTTTTAGGAAATTTTTCTATCATGGTGGGACATGGGTTTACATGATTCCTTTATGTTATGATGTAGTATCTTAAGTTGTTGCCACATTACCACGTTATGATAATCATGCTATATCATGCCTTAATGTTCATGTTTCTCTTGTGATTCATTTATATGTTTATTTAATAACATGAATTTTATTCTTCATGCTTTTTTACTCACTTATTAGGCTTTATAGATAACCCTTTTCTATTTTATTTCATCAGGTTCTCCCAAGAAATGCTAAGTACGAAGAAATGCTATGGTCTTGTAAAAGAAGTTTTTAATAAAGATGTCACATTTTAGGTCTTATGTTGTCATATAATGTTCCTAATATCCAAGGAAACTAGACCTATCAATATTCTTGGTTGTATTAAGTGAAAGTTTTTTGTAATAAAGCATGTTTAAATATGAAATAAAGTGCATGGTTCTTATAGGATTCACCCAAGTCATGAGTTCAACTCCAGACTCAATTACCCTATCCAGAGGTAACCTTGATAAGTATTCTATAAATACATCTTTATAAAGGTATAACATATAAGGAAAATATAAGGAAGTAACTTTTTGTTCTATATCAAGGATCCTACCTACCACTTACACTATAATTTATCCAACTTGAATAAAGTCTAGTCCCACTATACCTACTTCGACATCCCCCTCACTTGTCAACACAAATTCTATCACTTAGGAATTATAAAGGATACCCATATTCGATAAAAATTGATGTGTAAATGGTAACTAGTCATATAGTTCATACAAAATTTTACATTGAATCCATACATATTTAGAATTTTGAAATCCCATAGAATTCCACAGACAACAATTACTATGTGAAACTCTATGAAAATTTGAAGGTGATCCTATTTCCCTCCAAATGGTGCATCAATATATTGAAACATAGATGAAAATTTAACTAGAAATTATATCCCATTAAGGAATTGTGAATATATAAATAAATTGGAATCACCTATATCAAAAAATAAAATAAATAGAATAGAGGTAATCAAAATCATTCCTCAAACCATTGAAGATCCATCTTCACAATCGGTTAGAACCCGATCAGCTTCATATACTCTGATTATGTTAACTTAATGGAATTTAACCCAAGGTTCATGAGATACCTAATTTATAGCACAATTTAGTATCTATAAATACAATTTAACCTCCAATATATATCCATGTCCAACCCTAACTAATCCCATCCAAGAATCTTTCACTCAAAACCACTTTAGATTTTCTAGTTTTCTTTTCTGGTGATAGTTTTTTGTAGTCATAAGATAGTAATTAAGATAATTACCCTACTATATATGACTTAAGAACCAATAAGATACATCTCCCATATAGGGAGTTGAATAACCCATGTTTTTATCAGACTATCATCTGCCACCCTTGATCATGTCCTCTAATTTCCTCATCTAATTACAATAATAAGTAGCTGGTTCAACACTATAAAGTCCACCAATTGGACAACTGAATTATCAATAATGACCTACAATATTATCTTCCTTATTACCCTTTTAAATAGTCAAATATTTATGAATAACCTTAGTGTAATATGTTAAATTAATGTTCTTGACCTGAATTTTCAACTTAGGTTGAAGAGTAATCTCAGGCTTCTTAGCCTACAATGCATCATTCCCAGCCAATAGAGGACAAAAATGAATAATCATGGTGAATAATTTTGAATATGTATATAACAATATCATCCCATACTGATTCTATATGAACTCCCAAGATTAATTATACTTTTTTTATCAAGAAATAATTCTCAAAATATGAGATAATTGAAGGTTCCCCATGTCATTAAATCATTTTTTCTTACTTGATTAATAATTACCAACCAATACCTAGATGGTCCTTAAAATATTAAATAGAATGTTTCACCTTTATATCTTATAGGTTCTATAATAAGAAAAACATCTTCCTTGTGACATCTATTTGGTCTTTAATATGTTGCGGTCTTCTAGTGCCTTGGAAGGTTGGAGGAGGCAAAAGATGAAAGTTGCAATTTTAGATGACCATTGACCTCCAATATCCTACACCTTGACCATGAACTATCTGAATGAGTCTAGGATAGATTAATTTTATAGCATGAACTACTGGAGAAACTATGTGAGCATGCAAAAAAGAACAATCCTATAAAATAGGTGGTACAATAGGGGAATTCCCCCTTATGGGAGCATTTTGGTCTGCTTCCTAAGATTTTCCCTTAAAACATCTTGAATATTACAATATCTAAAATTTCAAATGAATGTTTACATTAAATATAATTACCATATTAATTTAAAAACCTAATAAATTAATAGGCACAGGAAGGGACTTATATAGGATACTTTTGCTAGGTGGCTAACCACAGGTACGAGGTAAAACACCCTTAGAATTACCCAAGGATAATGACATGTCTATGGTTTCTACACATTAGTCACAAATATATATACACAATAATAATAATATTATAATGGTTGAGTAATTAAATATAATTCATAATGCATAACATAAGAAAAAAAATCATTAATTACAATTGGAATGTAATTAATAGAACCCTCTGTAATATAAGAAACTATCACATGACATGTAAACCTATGTTCCTAATTATGATGTTTGAACATAGTCCAAATCCAATAAATCAAAATATTAACATCATGTGAATCACCCAAGGTGAATAAATAAATGGTAATAATGGAAATAAATAAAATTAATCCCAATTTCACTAGAAACATAAAGGGATAACATGCAGCGCTATCTAGGAATTGATATAATTACACTTCATAAGAGAAAAGATTATTATAATCTATGTATCATTTCTGAAATAAATTGAAAATAATGTAATCACGTGAGAAAATTTGTGAGGCCTCTAATAATATTTTGAAACACCACAACCCAAATCCCCTATGTTCGGTCTCTAGTTATACATGATATTATCCAAACATTACCCCATTCAAGAGAATACCAACTAGTGGTGAGGGATTGAGAGGCACCATAGAGAGACTATTCCCTCAGTATTAGAAAACCATCATTGAATATAAAAAATTAAGAATAATAATACTAAAAAAATAAGGGAAATAAATAATCCAATAATAATATTACATGTATACAATACAATATAAAAAAAATAATTATTTGAAAAAATGGTGGATCAATGTACTAAAATAGGGTAATAATAGAACAACATAGATAAAAAAATCTATGTACTAGAGTCTATCTCGCATCTCCTCACACAATTATACAACTCCTGCTCAATTATCCACTACAAGGCACTTTTCCTTCAGTGGATCCATAATCATAAAGTCTAAAAGTGAAACGATATTTTCATGTAGGTTGTGATTATACAACCCATCAGTGAAAAACCAACTATCCCTTAAAAGAAGTGAAAAATAAACAAATGAACATGCCATGAAAACAATCAATGCACATGTAATAAAATATAAATAAAAAATGTGAACATACATGTTCGGAATTAAAATATTGACACTAAATTATTTAGATCCATTCCATATGAAGTATACTTTGTTATCCTAATATACTTTAACAACTAATCATCTATCCATATCACACTTGAACGGATAGTCATACCCTCCTTGATTGGAAATATTCATGTCAACCCTATTCATAGCTTTGAGGAAAGCCACACATCACATGTTGACCCAATATCAAATCTCTAGGAAAATCAAACCATGTGTTTAAAACCGATACCATGGATATATGAAAATTAATTGCATTATCTAGACTCCACAACTAATGGAATGACTAGCCCATATAGATCAGCCTGGTCATCTAATTACAAATACAAATAAACTAAACATGCAACACAAAATTCTATAGTAAATTAGTTCTTAATCATATCAAATCTAGAAAGAATCAGAAAACCAATACACATCCACTTGATAATAATATTAATCACAGGTCTCATGGGGTTACACACATACGATATATCTGAATTATATCAAGCATAATTATCACATGTTACACACACACACACACACCATAAAATCTCTTTAGGCCCATTGCTCTCATAAACTCTCTCTTTAGAATTATCACCAAATTAATTGCAAATAGAATTGTGGATATTAGCAATATAATTGTATGCTAGAATCAATTTGTCTTTATAAAAGGAAGATCTATTCAATATTGTATTTGTCTTTCCTCTAAATCCACAAATCTATTAAATAGAAAAATAGAGGAGGGAATGTTGGCATTAAACTTGACATTGCAAAGGATTTGGATACAATCGATTGGAATTTCATATATAAAGGCCTTATACAGTTTGGCTTCAATGATAATTTCATAAACCGAATTAAAAACCTTTTTAATTCAAACCATATTTCCATCCTCATTAATGGCTCCCCTAAATGTTATTTTAATTGTTCTAAGGGAGTTATACAAGGTGACCGTCTCTCAGCTATTCTTTTATCCATTTCTGAAGACTTTCTAAGTAGACTGCTTACACAATCTATAGAAAAAGGTAACATTAAACCTATCTATGCCTCTAGAAACTTGAATGCCCCCTCAGACCTTCTTAATGATGATGACATTATTCTTTTTATTCAGGGGACAAAATAAATGTGAATAATCATAAGGCCATCCTTCTTCACTACCAAGAAGTGTCTGGTCAACACATCAACTGGCACAAATCTTACATTTACTTTGGTAAAGACTTCCCTTCCTGTAGGAAACTCAATATCACAAATACCTTAGGCATTAAGGAGGTAATATTACCCTTCACTTATCTTGGTGTTCCCATATTTTGGGGTAGACCCAAAGTGGCTTAATTCTTTCCCATCATTGATCAAATGCTTCGACACCTTTATTCTTGGAAGGGTAATAACCTATCAATGGTTGAGAGAATTTTTCTTGTTAAATCCACTATTCTCTCCAAATTGGTTTACTCTATGATGATTTACAAATGGCCGAAGATTCTCCTAAAGCACATTAATGTGTCTATTAAGACCTTTGTTTGGACTGGGAGTAATCTAGAGAGAAAACTGGCTAATGTCCCCTAGACCACTTACTGCAAACCGATTGATAAAGGGGGTATTCATATTAAAAACCTTTCTAATTTTAATGATTCTTTTCAAGCCAAGCTCACGTGGAACCTCATTCATGATAATTCTCCTTCCAAGGATTTTCTTAGGTCTCATTTCATTAAAAAACTTAGAAATAATTAGTCTCACTTTCTCACATCTTCTATTTGTCCTACCATTAAAAACACCTTCACTTCCATTATGAAAAATTCCAGATGGATGGCTAGTAAAGATTCAAATTTAAATTTTTGGTTGGATAACTGGACTAGAGCTCCCCTGATCTCTTTAATTCCCAATAACCAACCTCTTCTCAACACCAACAACACCATAAAGAACGTTATGCACTTGAAAAACCCATGTTTACCTGATGATATCAAACACATTGTTGACAGTTATCCCTTCACTAATATGGATGAATTTATTATTTTGAAAACCACTCACAATGGGGTGATTGACTCTAAAAATTACTAAAATCACTTGTTCAACAATGAGGAAAACAATTTATCCTGGTTAAAAAACTTAAATAAATCCGGGGTAAAACCCTCAAGATTCTCTCTAGTTTGGCATATCGCCCATGGTAGAATCCCCACAGATACCTGCTTATAAGCTTTCAGGATTAATCTTTGTTCTAAATTCTGTATGTGTAACCAACATCGTGAAGATATTAATCACCTATTTCTTTCTTGTGATATGGAAATGGCTCTTTGGCATTATATTTTTTGACATTTTTGAGTGTAGATGGTGGTTTTGTAGTTCTATAACCTCACAGCTACAATGGTGTATGGACCAGCCTAACTCCCAATAGATCAAGAATCTTTTTGTTTCAGCTGTAGAAGAGCTCCTTCATGTGATCTGGTATGGTAGAAATGATCTTAAATTCCATAACAACTCATTCAAGCTTAATGTAGGTAAAATGGGAATTCTCATCATGATATGGGAGGCGGCTTCGATTCAAAAAGATCTTTGAAACAACTCGGTTCGCTACCTTGGGATACTTATGTGTATTGGTGTTGATCAGAATTACCCTTAACCTAGATCAACCTTTAATGTTTTTTGGCCACCCCATCCCCCGGGCTGGATTAAAATCAATGTAGATGGTGCCTCTAAAGGCAACCCTGGCCTAGCGGGTTGTGGAGCCATCTTCAGAAATCACCTTGACCAGACGCTCGACTACTTCTATGGATATTGCGGCATTGATTCCTCTTTGGAAGCCGAGATGATGAGAATTATCCATGCTATCTCATTCACCAAGCTTCACAACTGTAAAAAAATCTAGATTGAAAGTGACTCCACTACTATAGCCCATGCCATCTAGAATGGTACCATTCATCTTGCTTGGACACTCACTACGCCCTAGATGGACTGCCTGAACTCTCTTTCAGATATCAACTTCATTGTCACTCATACGTATCGTTAATCAAACAATATTTCTGATGGACATGCTAATACGGGTGTTGTGTATGATATTCTTTGGAGGGATGATCTTCCTCCCGAGTTACTCCCGCTTTATTTTGGGGATGTAAAAAAATTTCCTTATTTCAGACTTGTGTAACCATTTGTTTTTATCAATAAAATTTTTGTTTTGTTCGTTGACCAGAACACTACCTTTTTAAAAAAATAACATCATGAAATCAACCCAATATCTTTTATATTTTTCCTATATTGTATGAAATCTATAAAAAAACTCAAAAAATATTGATACTTCACCAAATAAAGACACGACTGAAATTCCAAATGAAAAGTTGGAAACAATTCTAAACACAAAAATATTTTTTTTGGTATTTATAAAGATGATGTTAAACATAAATTACCATTAATTAGAATTAATGAAAATGGTATAAAACTTGGATGAAATTTTTTTAAAATAAAGTTGATGGTTAAATATTCAATGGACTAGAATTTTTTAGTAGAACATTATATAACATGTTTTATTTTAGATAGGGATAAAGAAGAGGACTCTATAATTGAATATCATCATTATTTTATTGAAAAATAAAATATTCTAAAGAACCATCTAGCAAAGGTAAATGTAGTCATGATGTGAATAGTGAAAAATAGACCCCAAAGAGATTCAATAAAGAATAGATATTACGATTTAGCTAAAAATGAATAAAAAAATTAAAAAGGGAAAAAATATTTAAAAATATAGAATGACCCTTTTAGAAAGTCTCTTTATATCTCAAAATTCACAGATATTAACATGATTCCAATTGAGTTCCCTATAAATATAGGGTATATAAAAGTTTCTATTGAGGAGATAGAGTTAATATTATTGAAATAAACCATGAAAAATATCTTTCCAATAATGAGGATTTTAATTATCTTGAGAAAATTCCAATTGACTCTGATTTTTTTTTTAAAATCACGTTTGAGTTATAAAACTCTATAAAAAGGTTAGATTATCATAAAAATCAATGAATAATGATATTTTTGATAAAAATAGATTTTAGATTATTTTTTTCTAAAATGATTTATTGTCCCAGACAATAAATATTACATTAAAATAGGAATAAGTATTGATTTTAATGGAAATAAGGTAATGTATTTATCAATGAAAGTGGTTGAACAAATTGATTCCCCTAGTGGTTGGGCCACAAATAAAAAATAGCGTGATTTTTATAATTAAGGATATTTATGTAACGATTACTGGTAATGGTATGTTAAAAGAGAATATTCAAAAAAATGAGGAGGTTGGAAGAAGGTAGTGGAGTTAAAATTTGTAAATAAATAAATAGTTATATTATACTAATAATTATAATACAATTTGAAGATTTTTATTTTAAGGAATATTTCATGATTTTTCTATGTAAAAAGAAAAATAATATGTTTATTTATTCTTTATATCAATACCCAAATAAATTATAGGAGAATTTTTTTATTGGAAACGTACTAAAGGAAATATATGACAACTAAGTTAGTTTCCCAGAAAGATGGTGAAGTTGTATAATTCTTTTAAAAATTATGTAGAATACTGTGGTATGTGTGATCAACCTATAAAATCTAAAAAAATATATCCCAGATTACTATTATAGTATCCAAAGAGGAAAAATTCTCTAAAAAAAATTCAAGATGAAGAGAGATATCGAGTGATCAATAGTGAATAATGAAGCTTACAAAGCTATAAAAGCAGAGGGGATCTTAGCATTGGATAAAAAATTTCATAAAAAAAGACCAAAAAAGATATATATTCATGGATATCCATAGTTATGACGTAGGAGTTGTCATTTTTTAAAATGAGGGATCATATAAATTGGTTGGATTTGAATACACTATAATTAGAGAAAATAAGTTTTAAACAAATGATGTTCATTTTTTTGATGAGTTGAGGATGAGTCTCTTGAGATATTCCCATTTTTCTTACAATGAGAATGAGGTGGTTTTCTAGAATAATGGGAGTGTCATTATTATGGAGATGGATAGAAAAATAATCAAGGATTTAATTATAACTAGTGATAATTCATTTGAAATTATCAATGAACAAAACACTTACTATTTGAGCTTAAAATAATAGAATGATATTTTCCATTGAATAAATGTCTTGTTAAGTTAAAACACATTAATAAACATATAATTAATTAATTTTTATGAAATATAATAATCTTAAATCATCAAATACCTGATTCTTGTGATGTGTCTCACAGTGTAATGATATTAAGAAAGAGTTAGAAATACAGGGAGATCAAAATGAAGAAGCAACATGAATTGATACACTCAAATGTCTTCAGTTTCATGATAGTGAATTCAACAGATTAAGATGAGTACTTAATTAATTTTAATGAGGATTTTATATTTATTAATAATTGTTAATATATTTTTGGGAAAATCACCAGCCCATGAAATGTTTAATGTATTTCAATGATCTGTTGAAAACCAAGTGGGATGAATAATATTTTTTTCCAAGGTAACAAATTTAAATATATGATTGAATAAATTATAAAATATAAAATAATAATTGAATATGTTATTTATAAACACCAAAATAATATACATTATTGGAATTAATTTATCATATTTTAATGGATAGAGGCAGAACAATGAAATTTGTTCATTATACATCAAATATTTATTTAGAGATATTACATAATTGTGATTCTAAATATTCATAACCAATGTTTACTTTAGAAAAACTTAGTCCATAAAAATTTTGAGATTTTTTTCTTTGAATGAACCCTTCATGATCTATTTTATTGTAATTAGTAGTCAATTTTATTACAATACAAAAATATGAATTTTTTTATAATTAAGTAAGAGAGCTAATGAGGGGATATTACATGAATATAACCTTGGTAGAAGTAATTAAAGGTGTAAAAAGATAATGGAATAGCCCGAATTCTATATATTTTTTACTAATGGATAATCTCCTTTTTATCTAGATCGAGAGGGAACCCATACATTACCTAGAGGACCCAATGTAAAGAACCGGAAATTTCAAGGAATTTTTTTTTTCTTAATTTTCTTTGGGATTTTACAAGAATTTAGTTTCTGACGGCACCTGATTCCGAGGCCCGGTGTGCTCGGAATCATTTTCCGAAGTTTAGCTCGGGTACGTTCAGTGAACGAACGAGCGGGTTTTCCTAACTTTTGAACCGGTGTTCGGAATCAAAATCCGAGGACACCAATGGAATCACAGTGCCGATAATTTCTTAAAAACACCTTTTCCGGAGTTGCATTTTCTCGGGTGTGGTTTTTTAATTTTTGGGTTAAGTAAAGGAATAAAATAAAAATGGTGCGACCAATTTTTATTTCATTTAAAGTTGTTTAACCTAAGCTAAGTGGTTGAAGTGGAACCCACTATATCCTACTCCACTAGGTAGGATATTTGTGGGGTGGGGCCCACACGAGCCCCACCTTTTTAACTTCCTCGAAACCCACCACCTTTAATTAGGTAACGCACCCGCACCCCCCTTTAATTGAGAGTCAACTCATGTGTTTAACTTAATGTTTAAATGCCTCATTAATTCGGGCGGTTTAAACTTCTCAATTAATTCAATTAATTGATTGATTCAAATTTTTAATTTCAAAACGTTTGGCTTGTGTGTTAATAAAATAAGAGAAGTCTCATTTTATTAAAGGGGTTCGTTGTACGAGAGGGCTTGGGAGAATTTGCTCAAAGTCTTGAAGTTATTCTTCCTCGATGAAGAACACGAAGAACACCAACCTCTGATGACGGACGACGGTGAGAGACGCCTTCCTTGGAGATCGACGACTTGACGCACATTTCTTCGTTCCTTCTTCCCGTGTCAAAGGAATGGAGACACCGTTCCTCCTCGGATGATCTCTGTCAACGTGTGCGGAACCTTCTTCCGCGACACCTTCTTCGGCGACTTTCAGTTCCGCGACGAGCCTTCATTCAACAAACACTCGAGGTAGGGGGATTTATTTCTTTTTGTTCCTGATTACTTTCATCGCTGATTATCATCTTATTTGAGCTGCCTAATATCACAATAACGAGAGGAGGTCGGACCGCACGAACACGGCGGACCCTCCTCCCCCCTTGATTGTTGTTTTGTTGCGGCGTGTGTAAGGCGGCGCGGTTCCGTTGCACCGCGCTGAAACTATGGGAATGGGTGAAGAAGCGTGGCGCCATCGTGCCACGCCGTTGAAGTCCAACAAACCACGGCGCCATCGCGCCTCACCAGAGAACCTGGAAGAGAACGCGGCTGGAGCGGGGCCGCGGCGGTGGGGCGCGGCACCGTCGCGCCGCGCCGGACGGACCAAGGCCGTGAACTTTGGCCGCGGCAGAGTAGGGAGCGGTGACTGGCTACCGGACGTCGGCGTCAGAGTAGGGGGACGGGACCGCGCCAGTCTCATGGCGGCAGCAGCCGGCCGACCGGAGCGGGCTAACCGGTCAGGGGAGAAATTGAGGGTTCGTAACCCCCGGCTGGGAAGCAGGAGCGGCCCCCCACTTGGGGCCGCGTTTAATTAGACAGGGGGCAGCGCCCCCCCCCCCCTTGTCTACCCAGCTCGGTCACGCCGAGCTGGCTAGCGGACCGCGCCCAAGCGGGTCGGACCCGGTCCCATTTCGGGTCGACCCGGTTCGGGCCGACCCAGGGGGTCTCGGGCTGGGTCGGTCCGGGCCCGAAACCCCCATTTTCGGACTGTTTTCGTTCTTTTGCCCATAGCTTGGGCTAAGGACCTCCGATCGATTCACCTTCAGCTATGATGATATCCTTGGATCGAGATGACCGTTTCGGTATAATACACTCAAGGTTTCGGAGAACTTTGGGTACGGCCGGGTTGGTTCGAACCTGAAACCAATCGGGCCCTTAGAGCAGAAACGCTTATATCTCGAGCTCCGGACGTCCGATTGAAGTTCCGTAGACTTTTTGGATTCCTATTAATGAGATAAAACTTTTGGCATGCTTCGACTGAGTTTTGGATACAGTTGGATAATGGACGGGTTGGATTGTACCCGAAATCCAACAGGGCCCCTAGAACGGAAAAGCTGATAACTTTCAGACCGGTCGTCCATTTGACGAACCGTCAGCGGTGTTGGTGATCACATTGGGAAACAGTCCCTATGAGTATACCCTATGAGAGTTTGGGATACAGTTGAGATGTGGTCGGGGTGGTTCGTACATGAAACCAACAGGGCCCCTGGGACGAAAAGACTAATAACTCACAGACCGGGCACCCGATTGACGCGCTGTCTGTTGCGTTGAGACCCCTATGATGAGGCGATACTTTGAGAAACTTTTTCATGGGACTTTTGATACTTGGATTATCAAACATTAGCTCGTGGATCGGACCCTCCCAGAGACGAGCTAGCAGAGTACAGAGACCTAGTAGCTGACTGAGACTTGACGACTGCTGATTGATTGACTCGGAGTGATTCGGATAGCCCAGTGGGGTGTGCTTGGTTGTAGAGGTAGAACCATGGCAGAGGTGCGCGTGGTTGTAGCGGCAGACCCGCGGTACTCGACCGAAGGAGTACCTCTCTAGGCTATGAGGGGGTGCGCTTGGTTGTAGCGGCAGACCCATGGTGGGATGCGCTTGGTTACAGCGGAAGGCCCACAGTACTCGATAGGTGGAGTACTTCAGCAGTCCAAGGTTAGTGGGACGCGCTTGGTTGTAGTGGCAGGCCCACTATACTCGACATAGGAGGAGTTCTCCAGCAATTGTGGTTTCGATATCGTGAATAAAATCCTGGTTTGAGCTGAGTCAATGACCTTTGTGTTTACCTCATGATTGAGATGAGTCACTTGATAACTTAGGTATATGTATGGGCATATATCTAAGTAGAGGTTATCCATTAATTTCATAACCTTTGTGTTTCCTCATGATTGAGATGGGTTACTGATGACTTAGGTATAAGTATGGTCTTATACCTAAGTAAGAGTTATCTATTGAGTTTTTTATTTGTGGTTATCCTTGTTGGATTTAGAGATACCTTGAGGGTCTCGGGGTCCCTACTGAGTATCGTATGCTCACCCCTGCATGGGCTATGCCTGCACCTCGTTGTGTTGGTTGCAGATGACGGCAGCGCTGACGGCGGCCGAGTGTTTGAGTACTGGACGGTACCAGGTGGTGGACTTCACAACAAGACGATACTCGAAGAAGGTTGACGAGCGAGAGTGTTGGGGAGGCTATCTGTACCTACCCTTCAGGTAGGATCCATGGTGGACGATCCAGGAGAAGCGCTCTCTGTACCTACCCTTCAGGTAGGATCCAAGGTGGACGACCCAGGAGCTGCTACTTTTCTTCCATCTGTTTGTCTTTTCTGTTGTACTTCCTTTTAGTTGTAGCTGCACTTTTCAGATGGGTTTGTATTCTGGCCCACTTCTTTTCAGTACTTCCTTTTGTACTTAGTGTTTTACTTCCTCTTGTACTCCATGGTGTTTTTTTACCTTTATAAAGGCAATGCCTTCCTAGTTTATCGGGATTTATGCCTTTGGTGCTAGTCGCCAGCCCCTGGCCTATGGAAGGCGAGCTTGGGGTTGTCACGACACGGGCCCCGAGGATGGGTCGTGACAAATTGGTGTCATAGGAGTCGGTTCTACAACAGAACTTATAACTTTGATATTTTTATTCTGTGAAGAAATAGTGTTAAGGATACCGAGTGTGGTTTTCTATTTAGGGAGTCCAGTGTTGGTGAGGGCGGCCGACGTATCCATACACCAGGACCTTGACAACTGATTTCCGACTTTGTGCATGAAAACACTGATTGTGTGTGTGTTTTCAAAGGTTTTCCCTTAAAACAGCTCAAACCAGGTCAGCTCACCAGGTATAAATCGTTTGACCGTGTCACTTTTGTTTCTTTCAGGATAGCCCCATGATGGCATCCAGCTAGGGTTTCGAGCATTGTGCGTGATGACAGCCCACCGAGCGATGAAGCCTCGGTACAAGGCCCTTTGACAGTAGAGGCACTGACGGTACCTCTACCCGCCGAGCCACCAATGCTACCAGCCCTAGCCGCTAACAATGCACGTTGCCTTAGTGCACTGCATGAGTTTCAATGTCAGTGACCACCCAGGTTCCGCGGGGAGACGAACCCTCAGGCAGCTGAGGATTGGTTGGAGGCAGTTGTATGAGTTTTCAGGTTAGTGAGGACACCAACAGACCTTATGGTGGTCCTTGAAGCGAGCCTCCTACACGCAGCAGTAGGTAGATGGTGGAGCTTGAAGCACCAGGTGCATGAAGAGGCATCTCTCCTTTGGACGGACAATGAGAGCCTTTTCTGCTCAGAGTTCTTCCCAGCCACCCTCCATGCGGTGCGCATCCAAGAGCTACTACAGCTGCGGTAGGGCAGCATGACAGTAGCCCAGTACGTGGCGAGGTTTACCGATCTCTCGCGCTATTCCACAGACATGGTACAGAACCCATTCTTTAGGGCCCGAACCTTCGAGCAGGGGCTCATGTGAGAGATTAGAGCTTCATTTGTTTCTCACAGCATTTCGACACAGACAGGGGTGTTGGAGCGAGCCCTCTTAGTGGATAGTTTCCTTGCTGAACAGTCTCCAGCAGTAGGACCCACCACTAGTCGGCATGCAGCAGAGTCTTCTGCAGTGGGCAGTAGTCAGATGACACAGAGGTCCAAGAAGACCAGACCTACAGGTGGTCTACCGCACGACATAGGATCGTTTGTGTGAGGCACCCGGGGTGGAGAACGATTTACCATGCGCGAACAGTGTTACTCCTGCAGCAGGGTTGGTCACATGGCTCGTGACTGTCCGACCTGCCATACAGATGACCAGCAGATAAACGAAGGACCTCCCAGGTAGAGGAAAAGGTTCGATCGAGGTGGACCGCAAGGACCAGAAGACCGAGGAAGGGGAGCTGGCCGTGCAGTTGGAGGTGGAAAACGCTTCGAGGTGTTGCCACCACCACCACCAGGAGGTCCACCCCGACCGCAGGGAATAGGTGGACGTGGGAGAGCTCAGCTTCAGGAAGCTGAGGACTATGATCATGGAGCTCCAGAAGCAGATGGATAGGAGCGAGACTAGCTCCAAACCTGGAGACTTTTGTTCATTTTTCTTCTAGCTTGGTTGATGTTTGTTTGTAGATTCTTTGTGTCTTTGTACATTGAGCTGCAGTAATAAAAGACACATTTCTTGTGGCGTTTACCTTCCTGTCCTCTCTTTATGTTGTTACTAAGAGGTTCCGGTTTAAAAACCTTTGAATTGACCCTCACTTCTGAGGTACCTACTGGAGGAGACCCAGTGACGACACACTGATGCTGAAAGTGTGACTCAACCCTTGGAGGCATGAGTAACTGTTGGATCTCTTGGTAGTAGCATCGAGTCCTTACGACGTCATCCTTGGTATGGATTAATATCATCCATGTCGGGATTTACTGTATTAGGCGAAGAACGTGGTTCATCCTGGGGATGAGACTGGATTTCTCTTATCGGCAAAGAAGGAATCATAGCAGCTCTTGTGGGACCAGAGATGGTCCAGGCCACATCAGAGAAGGTCAAGGTCATCCAAGAGCGGATGAGGACAGCTCAGAGCCGACAAAAGCCTTATGCTGACAACAGGCGGAGACCACTAGAGTTTGAGAATGGCGATCACGTTTCCCCTACGGGTCTCACCTCGAAGTGAGTTACAGAGATGTGGCCGAGGCGACAAGTTATCTTCGAGGTTCAACAGACCCTTCTAGGTCCTCAGCAGGGTAGGCGAGGTGGTTTACTGCTTGACCCACCGACCTCAGTTGCATCAGGTGCACGACGACTTCTATGTATCTCAACTGAGGAGAAACAAACTCGACCCTTCACATTTCATCGACCATGAGGAGCTGGACTTGGGCGATGGGGTGACCCTCACGGAGGTTCCAGTGGGGATCGAGGAACGACAGGAGCGGATCCTATGAGGACGGTCGATTCCTCGGGTGCGCTTTCACTGGAAATACGGGAACCTCCAGGTGAGCACATGGGAGCGGAAGGCTCAAATGCGTTCTCATTATCGCTTTTGTATCTCTAGTTTGTGTTAAAGCTTTACGGGGACGTAAAGCCCTGAGGTGGGAGTAATGTAAAGACCCAGAAATTTCAAGGAAATTTTTTTTTCTTAATTTTTTTTGGGATTTTACAAGAATGCAGTTTCTGACGGCACCTGATTCCGAGGCCCGGTGTTCCTGGAATCATTTTCCAAAGTTTAGCTCGGGTACGTTCAGTGAACGAATGAGCGGGTTTTCCTAACTTTTGAACCGGTGCTTGGAATCGAAATCCAAGGACACCGATGGAATCGAAGCACCGATAATTGCTTAGAAACACCTTTTCCGGAGTTACGTTTTCTCGGGTGTGGTTTTTAAATTTTTGGGTTAAGTAAAGCAATAAAATAAAAATGGTGCGAACAATTTTTATTTCATTTAAAGTTGTTTAACCTAAGCTAAGTGGTTGAAGTGGAACCCATTATATCCTACTCCACTAGGTAGGATATTTGTGGGGTGGGGCCCACATGAGCCCCACCTTTTCAACTTCCTCGAAACCCCCCCCCCCCAACTTTAATTAGGTAACGTACCTACACCCCCCCCCCCTTTAATTGAGAGTCAACTCATACGTTAACTTAATGTTTAAACACCTCATTAATTTGGGCGGTTTAAACTTCTCAATTAATTCAATTAATTGATTGATTCAAATTTTGAATTTCAAAACGTTTGGCTTGTGTGTTAATAGAATAAGACAAGTCTTATTTTTTTAAAGGGGTTCGTTGTGCGAGAGGGCTTGGGAGAATTTTCTCAAAGTCTTGAAGTTCTTCTTCCTCGACGAAGAACGTGAAGAACGCCGACCTCCGATGACGGACGACGGTGAGAGACGCCTACCTCAGAGATCGACGAACCGACGCACATTTCTTCATTCCTTATTCCCGTGTCAAAGGAAGGGAGATACTGTTCCTACTGAGACGATCTCCGTCAACGTGTGCAGAACCTTCTTCCGCGATGCCTTCTTCCGCGACGTTCAGTTCCGCGATGAGCCTACGTTCAACAAACGCTCGAGGTAGGGGGATTTATTTCTTTTTGTTCCTGATTATTTTCATCGCTGATTATCATCTTATTTGAGCCGCCTGATATCTCAATAATGAGAGGAGGTTAGACCGCATGAACACGGCCAACCCTCCTCCCCCCTTGATTGTTGTTTTGTTGCGGTGTGTGTAAGGCGGCGCGGTGCCGTTGCACCGCACTAAAACTATGGGAATGGGCGAAGAAGCATGACGCCGTCGCACCGCGCTGTTGAAGTCGAACAAACCGCGGCGCCGTCACGCCACGCCGGAGAACCTGAAAGAGAACGCGGCCAGAGTGGGGCCGCGAAGGAGGGGCACGACACCGTCACGCCACGCCCGACAGACCAAGGCCGCAGCGGAGTAGGGAGCGGCGGCCGGCTACCGGCCGCCGGCGTCAGAGTAGGGGGACGGGACCGCGCTGGTCCCGTGGAGGTAGCAGCCGGCCGGCCGCCGGTCAGGGGAGAAACCGGGGGTTCGTAACCCCCGGCTGGGAAGCAGGAGCGTCCCCCCACATGGGGGCCACATTTAATTAGATGGGGGGGGGGCAGCGCCACCCCCCCCCGCCCACCCAGCTCGGTCACGCCGAGCTGGCCAGCGGACCGCGCCAGCGCGCCGGCCGAGCCGGTCCGCGACATCCAGGCTGGGCCATTCCCTAGTGGGCTAGACCTGGTCCCGGTTCGGGCCGACCCAGGGGGTCTCGGGCCGGGTCGGTCCGGGCCCGAAACCCCCATTTTCGGACTATTTTTGTTCTTTTGCCCATATCATGGGCTACAGAACTCCGATCGACGCACTGTCAGCTGCGATGCGATCCTTGGACCGAGATGGTAGTTTCGGTATATTACACTCAAGGTTTCAAAGAGCTTTGGGTATAACCGGGTTGGTTCGAACCCGTAACCAACCGGGCCCTTGGAGCGGAAATGCTTATATCTCGAGCTCCGGACGTCCGATTGACGTGCCGTCAACTTTGTTGGATTCCTCTTGATAAGAAGAAACTTTTGGAATGATTCGCCTGATTTTTGGATGTAGTTGGATAATGTCTGGGTTGGATTGTACCCAAAATACAACCGAACCCCTGGAACGGAAAAGCTGATAACTTTCAGACCGGACATCCGTTTGAAGAACCGTCAGCAGCGTTGGTGATCATATTGGGAAACGGTCCCTATGAGTATACCCTATGAAAGTTCGGGGCATAATTGAGATGTGGTCGGGTTGGTTCATACACGAAACCAACCGGGCCCCTGGGACGTGAAGGCTAATAACTCACAGACCGGGCGCCCGATTGACGCGCTGTCTATTGCATTGAGACCCCTATGATGAGGAGATACTTTGAGAAACTTCTTCGTGGGACTTGTGATACTTGGAGTACCAACCAGTAGCTCGTGGAGCGGACCCTCCCAGAGACGAGCTAGCAGAGTACAGAGACCTAGTAGCTGACTGAGACTTGACGACTGCTGATTGATCGACTCGGAGTGATTCAGATAGCCCGGTGGGGTGTGCTTGGTTGTAGAGGCAGACCCACAGCAGTGGTGCACGTGGTTGTAGCGGCAGACCCGCGGTACTCGACCGAAGGAGTACCTCTCTAGGCTATGAGGGGGTGCGCTTGGTTGTAGCGGTAGACCCATGGTGGGATGCGCTTGGTTGCAGCGGCAGGCCCACAATACTCGACAGGTGGAGTACTTCAGCAGTCCAAGGTTAGTGGGACGCGCTTGGTTGTAGTGGCAGGCCCACTGTACTCGACAGAGGAGGAGTTCTCCAGCAGCTGTGGTTTCAATATCGTGAATAAAATCCTGGTTTGAGTTGAGTCAATGACCTTTGTGTTTACCTCATTATTGAGATGGGTCACTTGATAACTTAGGTATATGTATGGGCATATATCTAAGTAGAGGTTATCCATTAATTTTATAACCTTTGTGTTTCCTCATGATTGAGATGGGTTACTGATGACTTAGGTATAAGTATGGTCTTATACCTAAGTAAGAGTTATCTATTGAGTTTTTTCTTTGTGGTTATCCTTGTTGGATTTAGAGATACCTTGAGGGTCTCGGGGTCCCTACTGAGTATCGTATGCTCACCCCTGCATGGGCTATGACTGCACCTCATTGTGTTGGTTGCAGACGACGGCAGCGCTGACGGCGGCCGAGTGTTAGAGTACTGGACGGTACCCGGTGGTGGACTTCACAACGAAACGATACTCGAAGGAGGTTGACGGGCGAGAGCATTGGGGAGGCTATCTATACCTACCCTTCAGGTAGGATCCATGGTGGACGATCCAGGGGATGCGCTCTCTGTACCTTCCCTTCAGGTAGGATCCGAGGTGGACGACCCAGGAGCTGCTACTTTTCTTCTAGCTGTTTGTCTTTTCTGTTGTACTTCCTTTTAGTTGTAGCTGCACTTTTCAGATGGGTTTGTATTCTGGCCCACTTCTTTTCAGTAATTCCTTTTGTACTTAGTGTTTTACTTCTTCTTGTACTCTGTGGTGTTTGTTTACCTTTATAAAGGTAATGCCTTCCCAGTTTATCAGGATTTACGCCTTTGGTGCTAGTCGCCAGCCCCTGGACTATGGAAGGCGGGCTTGGGGTAGTCACAGCACGGGCCCCGAGGACGGGTCATGACACCCAAGGCCTAAGTTATAAATTACATGGCCCAAAGGCCAAGTGGTACAAGACCTTACATATATTTAATGACATGATTAAAATGGAACAAAACCTCTATAATACATCTTTAAGAATGCATAAATCCCACCAAATTGATATTTCTACTAGATTATAGTAACCATTTATATAGTTTAATAGGATGATGTCATGAACACCATATCCCTCTATTAGTCTTTTGGTTTGGTTGGCTCTACCTTGGTGGCTTATTCTATTCTGATTTATCTACATGGGGATACTTCTATAAGCTAGATGTCCACTACTTCGTGGCCCATAGGCCCTATGTATCATAGGCCTTAGATGGCCTAAAGGAACTTTGTCCTAATGGAATTGTTTTGTCCCAAAATACCATTTGAGATAAATAATAAAGATGAAATAGTACCAGAACAACTACATTACTATAATACTTTGACTACACCTCTTGAAATTCTCTCCCACCAGAATCAAACATGGGTATGATACATGTTTATGAGGCATCTTTACCCCTTGGATAATACCCAAACTATAAATACTTAATATCTATGATGTTATTATATTTTATGATCAATCCCAATTTTCAATATCATTTCTCTCTATTGAGGAGATTGTAGAAGATCATGGCGACCATTATGGGAAAAATTAGATATATTCATTTGTAGTAATAGGTTTAAAAAAACTAATATTAAATTTTGTATGGGAAATAATTATATTAAATAGGATATATGTTCTAAATTCTAAAACTTATGGAGCCTAAAATAATTTTTGGTGATAGTAATAGTGGTTTTTGAAAGTGGTGATATTTGTAAAATTATAATCATACTAGTTTTTAATTGATGTATCACCAATGAGTGTTGAATAATATTTAGAACATGAGGATAATAAAAATTAAGGGAAACATATATTATATTAATAATAATAAAATAGAGTAATTAATTTCAAATTCTCTAGTTGAATTCAACATTCTAACATCTGTTAAAAATAATTGTTGATACAACTGATATTAAAAGAATAGTTATCATGTTAGTTATTTTAATCCAACATCTAAAAGAAGACTCAATGTAGGTTTTTATATAAGTAAATATTATACATTTAAAAAATAATGAGTTTAATTCAACATTCAACATTGTTTTAAGAAGACAATGATGTATAAAATATGTTTCAATGTATCTTTTTTCTAAAATTTGAAAGATACTTTCAACATCCATTTAAAAAACCTATGTTGAATGATATTTTCAAATTGTTTATAAAAATAAAAAATGTTAATAATTTTTTTTAGAAAAATATTATTTAATACATCATCCTAAGAACAATAAAATGTATTCCAGCACAAAAAATAACAATAAATGACAAAAAATTATTCATTATTAAAACATTAACTAAGTAAAAAATAGACACACATTAATCATCAAAATTTACATCTAAAAATTAATCATTTCAAAAAAATATTTGTTAAATTAATATCGTAGGAGGTCTATTTATTTATCCATACATGATATAACATTATTAAAAACCTAAAAAATATTGGATGTTGTAAAAATAATAAATTTTTTTTTGTGAAAAAGAGTTACAATTAAACTAAACATATGACAATTTATCATAAATCTGGTCTTTATAATCTTAAAAATGAACATTAAAACAACACAAACACATTTAATATTTAAATTTTAATGATGAAATTACAGTTTTGAAAAAACACTATACAAATAAGAAATGTTACATGTGTAAGAAAAAGAAAGTGTAACCTAACATAAAATTTATCTACCCACACCTTCA
Source organism: Viscum album (assembly GCA_963277665.1). Taxonomy (NCBI): domain Eukaryota; kingdom Viridiplantae; phylum Streptophyta; class Magnoliopsida; order Santalales; family Viscaceae; genus Viscum; species Viscum album. The sequence goes on from CAUJRU010003580.1 coordinate 34,658, forward strand.
CATACATAATCTTATTTGGATTTTATATCGAAAAGTGAACATCATTTAATTATTTCCATGACTAGTATTTTCATATATAAACTATCCCAACAAATATGAAACGAAGGAATTAATTTTAAGGAACTAATATAATCAAAGAAAATATATAAATTATACTATTTTATGACATTTATGAACTCCACCTAGTAAATGGAAAAAATATGATGTCTCTTTCTTTGGGAAGAATACAAAAAACATATGATGGACACTATAATATAAATTGTATATATTACTCTCATTATGATGAATAAAATTTCATAATTATATTAGTCTTTTAACATATCAAGGAATATAAGAAACAAAAACCAAATATCTATATTGGTTAGTGTTTCACCTATATAATTACCTATAACTTTATTATAAAAATATAAAAGTGTAGTTAAAATGTATACGAACAAGGGCCGATGAGAGGTAGGGTTTGAAAATGGTGATCTCCTCCCTAGGTGGCGATGGCCTCTGAGTAGGTCCCTCCTCCCTTGTGGGGGGGGGGGATCTTTGTCGCCGATTTTTGGTGATCATCGCTTCATCTCCTTCTTGGATCCCAACTTTCTGCCCTCATTCCCCCAAATCTCCCTCTATCCCAATGTTCCAGAACTCTTTTATGGGATTCCGCAGCCCTCGATCTCTGCTCGAGAGTTCACGGATGCCTCTTCCTTTCTGAACATGACCTTGATAACACGATTCAAGCAATGAACTCCGTATATGGATCACTTTGACTAATTTATCTTCGACTCTTGGGGTTTATAGGACCATGCCACTGTGGGTCTCCTTGACTCAAGGAATATAATGATTTGTTTTTCATGTGAAGAAGATATGATATTGGAATGGTCGTCTTCTCCTCAGTTCTGCGATGGATCCCAATTTTTTCTCTTCCAATGGACATACAACTATCATATGAAACATGATTCTCTGACCACGACAATTTGGGTAAGTTTTCCAGAACTACTGTAACACCCCAAGGTTTTAAAAATAAATTGAAATGCAGGAAACTTTTTTAAGTAGATATTTATAACTAACAATTAAAAATAATTTTTCCACTTATGTGTTTTGAATTTCAAAAAAATCCTCTACAATTGTGTTTAGTAAGTTATTTGGAGTCTAATGGAACCAAATTGTGTTTCTGGTGAATAGTAACATACCCTTATGAATAGTAATATGAATATTAATATGACCCTAATGAATAGAAATTTTTATTATTATTTTATTTTCTTAGGGATTTAAGATAATTACATCTTGGTTAATTTTCCAATGTGATATAAAAGCAGTCGTAGTTTTTAAATTATAAATTTTTGAATTAAGTATGATTTAATTTAAAAATTAAATTAATGATATTTAAAACATTATTTTCCAAAAATGCACTTCATTTTTGAATTCTACAATTCCAAAAATGGTATGGGTTAATTTTTGGGATTTTTATGAAATTCTTGAATTTTTGATGAATAGTGAAATATAGTAAAATACTGTATATTGAAATTATCACTTAAATAAATTATTTATGACATCATAAGTGATGTAATCCTACTTGGTTCAAACTCACATGACATTATTAATATTTTGGGTGACATGAATTAATATTATTTATAATATTGAGAAAACAATATTATAATAATGATTAAAATAATGAAAAATACCCCCTCTCCTCCACTATAAATACCACCCACATTCCCCTCTTCCCCCCACACCTCTCAAGCCTAGAGACTTTCCAAAGTTCTACCCAAAACCCATCCCAAGTATCTTCCACATGTCCATGAGCTGATTGTATCATCAAAATCCCCAAACCAAAGGCCTTAAGAAGGATCTCAATGAGAAGATATAAAGAGGTAAACATCCACTTTTATTTTCTTTCTTTTCTTTAATTTTATGTTATTATTTTTCATTCCCTTTGAATTATGTTTGGATATTCCATTACATATTCCACTTACTAAAAATATTATGTAATAATTATGAGATACCCCTTTTCTCTCATCCAAATATTTTATGAAATTTTAAGCGACATCGTTAGGCTGCCAAAATTTCATAAGGGATTTCTCAACTCTTCTTTTATTTTGAGTTTCTTTATTTTATTCTTCTTTTATCACCTACTATAATCCAAGAGGAATGAATGATCCAGAATATTTTATATTCTGGATGTTCTCATGTTCATGGAAAATTCATCATCAATCTTCTTCTCCTCCCCCACTTATTCAAGGAATTGAAAACATTATTCGTGATGTGTCGAATTACCGACATCATGGGCGATGTGATTTCATTTTTCTTTAATTACTTCAAGGCTGGTCATGAAACCATTTTTATGTTTAAAACCAGTTATAATATATGTATTATGTCTCATCCATGGTTCTATAATTCTTGTGTACACATGGATTTAATTTATAAAACAAAATGAGGTCGTTATTATCAAAGAACCACTAAAATGATCTAAATGAACATCATTAATGTTTTAACTTACGAATTGTCTTCATTTAAGAATTAAAATTGATAAATGGTATATTTTATGGATTTTGGAAATATGTAAATACCACTCCATTCCAATAATGGAGTTTCACTTCCAATTGACAAGAACAAAAATCATGAACCAATCATGGAAATCATGTAAAGAACTCACCCAAAAACAATGCAAGGAACAAAATACTAACAATTAAAGGGTGAAATGATGTTATGAAATGATCATATAAGGTTTTAAAAATATGTATTTGTTTTTTTAAGATATTAATAACACTCTTTTAACCATTATACAGGAGGTTTAAACAAGTTTAAAGTAATACAAGCCCGAGGTAAGGGAATTCTTAACCCGTTTTCCATTCTTTGGGTTAACATTCTACTTCATTATTTATGTGGTATTAAAATTGTTTGTGTGATGGGTTTGGTATATAATATGTTTAATTATTTGTATTTATAGATACATATTTCATCCAATCTATTAAGTTTCACTTCAATTATATGATATTTATAACAGACTTTTCTTTTAAAACCCTCTTTTAAAATTCTATTTTACAAAATTCAAAAGAAATGTTTTTATGCTATTATTCATGTTGTATTATTATGTTCTGATTCTTGGGAAATGTATATGATGAAGTTTGGGACCTATATCTCCCACTAATTAAATGGTTATGTGTATGTTTGAGGTCGGCCATATGGTTACTCCAAGTGTAACTGAGATAGATACAGAAATTGTAAGGTAGATGTGAGGGTTACAAATTATAAGGTAGCTGATAGGGTTACAAGATTATGTAAGTAATGCCCCAAGATACCTTTATGGTTCCATTTATGTTCTTATGTTTTTTGGGGATCTTGTGGAAATATCATGTTACACAAAGTAAGTATATATGGTTGACAAGTATTCCTTTTTAAAATGTTTTCATATGTTACAAGTATTGGACTTTCCTTATTTTTTTATATCCCTTACTGAGGTTTTTGTGCTCATCCACTGTTTTAAATGATTTTCATAGGTTATAAGTATGAGTAAGAAAAATAATTAATTCAAGTTAAATGTTTGAAGAATTTTAAAATAAATCATGTTTCATTTGAAATTTTTTATATTTTAGAAGAAATGAATATTGTTTTTATGGTATCCACTATATAATAATATGCAATGTTATAAATGTTTTATGTAACTTTTCCCTAAAACACTAAACATGAAAAGATCCTCAATGTGAAAGTAAGTTATTTCTTTACTAAATTCAAGATTATGTAATGTAATAAGGATGTGTCTTTATAGTTAGTATCAGAGGATAGTTTAGATAAATTTAGGGGTTAAGATGATGTTAAAAGAATACCATAAATGATTTTTACTCTATGATTAATTAGAAATGTTATAGAATTTAAAGATTAACATATTTATTCATCTAATATATGTTTGTTCAGAATGTTTGTTCGCAGAAGAAACCGAGAATCTGAAGAGGAGAGGCACTGACAGAATGACATCCTTCTGAATCTGCTACCCGGAATGGTAGGGATTGGAACTGATAAGTTTGTGACAGTAATGGCTTAGCTAACACAGACAATAAATGGTGATGTAATACATGAAAGAGAACAATCATAGGTACCACAACATAACATGACAATAATGTAACATTTTATGAGAGAACACTCTCCTACTTTCAATGGATCTTCTGACCCAGTAGCAGCTGAAGGATGGATTAAATCCCTTGAAATGATATTCGATGTTATGGGATATTCAGATAATTAAAAGGTAAGTCTTTCCATTTATTGTTTTGAAGGTGAGGCTGATCAGTGGTGGTCAATGGTAAGGAATATTAGGTATAGAGAGGATTTTGATGCCTTAGAGTGGGATGAATTTAAAAGACTTTTTCTTGAAAAATATTTTCCTAAAGTTGTGAGACTTAGAATGGAGAATCAATTCCTTTAATTGAAGAAAAAGGAAAAGGATTCAGTAGCTTTGTATGGAGTGAAATTCACCCGACAGGCAAGGTATGATCCAAATCTTATTCTGGATCTTGATAGAAAAATCAACCGCTTTTACTCAGGACTGAAGCCATGGTATCGAAGGGCGTTGGCCTCCCATGAATTGAAAAGTTATGAGAAACTTTTCCGATGTAATGAGAGGGTAGAGATGTAATTTTTTGATGATAACATGCATTTTGGAAACAAGGAGAATAAGAGGCCCAGATGGAAAGCGATGGGGAAGAATCAACAAAATAAATACGATGGTAAGAAAATCAAGTTTCCAATTTGTGAAAAGTTTGGAAAGAACCACCCTGGGGAATGTCTTACCAAAACTGGGAAGTGTTTTAAATGTGTTAATTTTGGACATATGACCCAATATTGTAATAAAAATGATCCTAAGAATAATACTAATAAGAAAGATTTAAAGTCTTTTAAATGTGGTGAGATGGGTCACTATAAAAATTCTTACCCAAAAAGATATCCAAACAATGCAAAGAATCCATACTATAAGCAGAAAGGTGTAGTGAGATATTTTTTGACTACGTCAGTAGATGATGAGCCATCCAATGAAGTTTTATTAAGTACT